>BDUI01000476.1:153937-167783 GCA_002335545.1 Apodemus speciosus | reverse complement strand
TTTCCCCACCAAAAGCCCCCTAGACCCCCTATCCTACCCTCCTCCCCAATTCCCCCTGCTTGCCAATTCACTCCCACTTCCCTATCCTGGTATTCCCCTGTACTCGGACATCAAGCTTTCTCAGGGCCAAGGGCCTTTCCTCCCTTTGATGTCCAACAAGGTCATCCTCTGCTACATATGCAGCTGGAGCCATGGTTCCCTCCATGTGTACTCTTGGTTGATACTTTAGTCCCTGGGAGACCTGGGGATACTGATTAGTTTACAATGTTGTTCCTCCTATGGGGCTGACAGCTCTTCTGGCTCCTTGGGTCCTTTCTCTGGCTCCTCCATTGGTGACCTTGTGCTCAGTGCAATGGTTGTCTGGGAGCACCCGCCTCTGTATTTGTCAGGTACTGGCAGAGCCTCTCAGGATACAGCTATATCAGGCTCCTGTCAGGAAGCACTTGTTGGMATCCACATTAGTGTCTGGGTTTGGTGACAGTATATGGGGGTGGATGCCTAGGTGGGTCAGACTCTGGATGACCTTTCCTTCAGTCTAAGCTCTGATTCTAAAGCTAGCTGAGCGTCCTCATAGTCAGTGGGGGGGGGTGGGGAGGACATCTGTGAGGATCACAATGGACAGGTAGCCTTTCCACAGCATGGAGCTGAAGATGCACCCAACTGGGCAAATGATGATCTCACAAACAGTCAACAGAACTCCACTGTGGGCCGAGTGCTTCATACTCTTGAATATATGAACTTACTTTTAAGTTGACATGGCTGCAGAAAACCTGATTCTAGTTTGCAAAGGCCTGCAGTGAGTAAACCACATTAAAATTCAGCAAGACCAGAAGGTTATCAACAATTCTGCAAGTTTGTAATTAAAGGCTGCAGTGGCACAGGAAGCAGGTACAGGAAGATGCAGGCAAAGGACACGTGATTACAGGATCTTAGGGAGTGTAATGATGTTGATTTCTTTTAAAAACATTGTTGACACACAGGAACTCCTGTAGGAAGGTCAGTGGTGTCCATAACAAAACATGCAGAGGGAGAGAACATCTGACTTGAACTTTCCAGAGGCTTGCCCACCTGTGGGAATAGCTTTTATATAGACAGTGGCATAGAAACAAGTGCRGAAGCCATTGAGAAATTTCTGGCCAGAGAGAAAGGTCATGATGGTGATGATTCCACAAGCTTATGATCAATAGTTTTCCCTCTTACTCTTGCCCTCACTCCCAGCTATCACAGAAGAAACTAGTATTCAGAACAGTTGGGACAGTTTGTCCATAATGCCCAGGACTGAGAAGAACCACAACTAGAGGTGCCAGCAGGAAAGGCACTTGAGATCTCAGAGTAACAGAGGCACATGCACACAGCAAGGAGTTCTGGAACTGACTTCTTGGAAGACTAACAGGATTTCAAAAGGAGGGACATCCCAAGTCAACTCAGGACCCTGGGGAAGAAACTTATTAACACCTAGGTCATGCCTRGACCCAGATGTCTKGATTTCTTCCCAGTACCTGTGCATACATGAGTAGTTTATGGGTGTACTGGAAATTTCACTGGCATTCTCTGTGATAATTTGAATATCAATCTGTATGAATGTATATTCTAACATATAAATAAATGTGCCTAAGGAGTGCATATGTATGTATTGAAAACTAATGAAAATTTGTGCCTAATATGTTGATAATTCACTTTTATTTTTTTACTCTTGTACATTTTCATTTATGTGTGTGTGTGTGTGTGTGTGTGTGTGTTTGTAAGTATGTGTGTGTTTCTGTCTACCTTTTGTATATATGTGTGCCTGTGTGTATATGTAACACCAGTCTATGGCTGTGCATGAAGCTGKATATCATAGGTTGAATGTCTTCCTTTATTATTTTCCAGGTTATTCCTGCTGTTGCAATTCGAAACAAAATGCTGGCCTATTTCCACCTTCAAACATAGGAGGCTGTCAATTATGTTCTTCCTATATATTTGATTTTCTCAGACATTCCAAAATATAACAGCTACCACATACAGGAGTAGTCTGCTCTCTGTTACTACACAAGGCTGGGTTGTTTGTAAACCAAAAGTAAAATGTGAATAATTAACTGTTTTGTTCTAATTGACTCACAGATGAAAACATTCCCCAGCTAGTTCAAGGAAACCACTCAAACACTTTCTTTTTAAGATTGTTGTTATAGGTTGCTTGATAATTTCATATATTCATATAATTTACTTATCTCAAACTCACCCCCACTTCCCTTCACTCTGGCCCCTCTCATTCTCAGCCACCACCTCTTTAGCTTCCCAAGTTTGTGAACTCTTTGAAATGACTGGGTTCTGATAGTTTGTGCATGTATGTAGACTGTGACAACTTGAAAAAAGCCAGTCAAATTCCAGTATGGATGGAGACTGGGCTCCCAAAGCCCCTTCCCTGTCTAGGGACCTATTGATAATGGCTGATAGGGAGGGAGTGCCATTCTCCACATTCTTTTCTGAGATAAGCTCACTCAGTGAGTCTGCACTCTCAGGTTAACTAGGCTAAGTGGACATGGTGCTCTAGTGATCCACTGATTACCTCTCTGGCCCTGGGACTACATGTGTGCACCAGCATACCAAGCTGTTTTACATGGGAGCTATAGACCTGAACTTAGRTTCTCATGATTAGACAGCAACCATTCTACAGACTAAGACCAGCTCCATCCTCACCATCCTGGACTTTCACATTTTTTTCTTGCTCGTTGGTAAGACGACAGTTGCAAATCTTGACTGCATCAGGGCTCTCTGGCTTGATTTATAATAACATGTCCAGTCCACTGTGGCTCACAGGACTACAGCCCCAGCTAATTACTAAATGAATAGTCTTTCATCATGTGAGTGATGCAGTTTCCATGACAGCTATGACACAGTGGCCACCACATCTGTACAGTCTTGATTTTCTATGCCAAAGCAACCACAGGTAGCAGTGAGTGCATGAGTTCCTGGCCTTTCTAATCCTCTGTGATCCCACTGAGATTTGAGTTTTACATATCCTTTCAAATGTCACAATCAGTCCCCTGCTTCCTTTATTTTTCTTTCCAGTTATTTAAAAATGCAATATCATTCCTACTTCAGTGTCTTAGGCAGCAAGCAGATGATTCCAACCAAACACACCCTGGGTTATATATTTTTATTATGTATAAAAGCAAATTTCCAACAAAACCCAGTATCTCTTGTTGAATGTGCATGGCTATTGTCTAGAAGTCATCCATGCTAACTTCTGTTAATTGCCCATTCTTGTACATAAGTTGGAGTTTGGGGAAAAATAAATCAAAATGTTGGCTCCAATGTACAAGTGCATGCATGTGTTTATACAGGTATGTGTAAATCATACAAAGGCAGAAGCTACAGACAGTATACTCTGAGGATCACTGTCCCACAGCAAAAGAGACTGGAAGACCCTTAGTCTGTTTTTAAGTGTAATTCTATTCATACTTCATGTTGTTAGAAATGGGCAGCCCATTCTCCGATGCATCTTATTTTGATGAATCATATAGTTGTTTTCACTGAGGTTTTTATATTAAGCATAGTAGAAGTGTGAACTGAGATTTCCACACCATTTTATTTTACAGGAGTTTTGATGTCAGGACCCTGCCTCTCATCACCCTCCTTCTCCTTTTGCATTTTTATATAGAGATCTCCAAATTGTTCCCTGAATTCCTCTTGAACTCAGATCCAGTGAGACCTTGTATGAAATATTTGATGTCAAATAATGAAGAAGAGCCTCACTTAGGTCTAACTCTGCATTTCTTATTGGCCAATTGACAGTGGCCACTTTTCCTTCAGTCTTGAGGTCTAGCCTGTAGCACTGAGGACAGTTTGTGGCATATAGCCCATTGACTTAGTCAACCAGTTTACAGAGCGACCCCTGTTAGAGTGAGGCCATGCTGTGGAAAAGCTGAGGAGCCAACAAAAGCTAATTTTGGTTTTTCCAAAGCTTCAACTACCAGTATTCTAGATTTATGATTAATATTTAATATTTTAGATAACTTGAGCATTAAAATGTATGAATGCTTTCAGCCCTAAGACTCTTTCTAACCCTGGAAGAGGGAGTCTCCATTAACCTTAAATGGCATAAAAAACAAGATAAACCCCTAATAACCTGGCTAAGGACCTCTGCTGAGGTGCATTTGGACTGTTGGTAACTTACTTAGCACTTTAAACACAAGTGTATGTCTATGTTGCCACTGTCTGCAGTGTAAGAATGTCATAGCATGTTTTATAAACTTCAACATCTTTTTATTATCACTTTAATAAATTACAATAGAATGTAAAATTAAAAAAAAAATTCTGTCGCTATCTGGATGCCTTCCTGTGTATGAGCATGTTTTCAGGGCATACTGAGTCCCTTGCTTCCCTGTAGAAGCAACTGTATGCTGTCATTTGCATAATCATGTGTATTTACTACTAAAAGGCAGCTTATTTTTATAAACCATCAAATATGGGTTTTGAAGGGACTGCTATTTGTAAAGTCTAGACATAAACCTGCAGATACTCTCATATACATGCACTGACTGTCCTTCATTGCTCTGGCTTCTGGTCACAGCCGAGACACCAGAGTTGACACAGTTACATAATTATGAATATTTGGAAAATGTGTAACAAGAATTTTAATGCCTGGCTTACTTATATCATGACTCATTATAGACCTATTGTGTTTTTGCAAGTGGTATCCATGGACCTCTGTGTGTGAGGACACACACCCATGTTTAAGGGTGATCTGGCAATATTGTGGTCTATGCTTAGCATGAACAAGGCCAGAAGCCCCTCCACTGACCAGTGGTTGACTGATGCTTCTTACTTTCTCTGACACTCCAAGCCAAGGATTATCATTTTATCCTGAGCAGATGTTTGCTTTCTCTTACTGCACTGCTCTATTAGGGAACCATCTACTTTTAATAGTAGTTATGAGGTGAGCAGTCAGTATACCTAGCATAGATTTTTCTAGCCCCCCATAACCACTTCTAAAACTGCTGAAGTACCCTGTCCCCTTACTATCCAATGTCTGGCAATGCTATATCCGGTGAAAGCACCTTGGTCAAGGTTGTCAGGAATGTGCCTTCAGAAGTGGGAGCCTGAATGTGCCTTAGAATGATCTTCAGGTTAAAAATGATAGAAGCTCACTTTCAGGCAACCTCCTAGGTGAGTTCACAACTTGCTAGTTTCAAAATAACCCCTCACAGTTGGGACAGTGCTACAGAGAGGAAAGGGCTCTGCAATCAGCCAATCCCATTGGTACTTTTGAGAAGATGGAGACAGTGCATTGTCATGCAAGAATGATAATGGTCCCTACCCACCACAGATTAATTTTGGGTAAAAACAACTTTCTGAACTCTCTCTTTCCTGGCACAGTTGCTGCCAACCAAATGGACCAGAATTAAGTGAGTCACTGTGTGGTTAAAATGAGAAATTCTCCTATATCTGAATACTTGGTCCCAGTTGGTGGGAATGTTAAGAAAAGATTAGTAAGTGTGGCCTTGATGAAGGAGTGTCAGTGAGGGTGAGCTTTACCTTTCAAAAGACCAGTCTCCCCACACCTCTATTTTTCTCTTGCTGTACRCTGCCATGYTCYCTGCCATGTTGGTTATGGATTAACACTCAGAAATGGTAAGCCCCTATAAACTCTTTATTTCATAAGATCCCTTGGTCATGGTGTCTCTGCACAGCAATAGAAAAGTAACTCAGATAGTCGCCAAGATAGGAACCATAGTTTTAAGAGTTTGTGCCCTGTGTAATCAGGCACATGAGTGAGTCAAGTGTTTTGTGTGAGGAGCAGAAAAAATTCTCTGAACCCCAACAGAGACCCCACTCAACCCTCAGACATATTTTTTTATGCTTGCTTTGGAATCTGGGAGAAAACAAGTATGTAAGATTTACCATCAGTCTGAGAAGTATTATCCACCATTAGCCACAGCTGATCTCCACAAGGCAGGCAGCCTTTATTCCTGTCCAACCCTCCATAGGAAAATACAATGTCCTCTCCACCTCATASAGGTTCACGTGTCCCTTTTTAACTGTTTGAATGAAGGGCCACTTTCAGCATGCACAGTTGTTATCTCTCATATCTCATATAACAGGGCTTCCTAATGAACAGGGGTAGGGYTCTGAATTCTTGCAATTTAAACACCTCTGCACACTGCATGTGAACGTGATTTTGTCATCTGGTTAACCTGTTTGTGTGCTTCAGGGCTCTTTAGGTTTTACCCRAGACCTAGTGTGTATCCTATAAAGGGTCAGGTTTCCCATAAACTTTACATATGTGGTCAGTGTATCTGACTAATTTCTAAGACAGAAACCCAGCAAAYTAAAATGAGGTTGCTCATGTAGAATTAAGTGAAGCTGCTGAAACCCCGMTATTTCATGCCTCCYGCCCTCGACCCCCTGCCRTGGCTGATCACATTGTGACTGGGAAGCACTGGCCTCTAGAAGTGCCTCCAGTGCTAAGCAGCATTCTCAACAATTCACATTCATAAACAAACACACAATGATAAGTACGTTGCCTAATTGTTTCATGACCATGAAAATAAGTATTGACGAAGCCCCATAAAAGCAGAAGGGAGGAGCTATCTTGGAGAAGTTGTTCAAGTGTAAACCAGATGAATATGATAGTTACATGTCCTTATTCCCAGGAGTCTCTGCCACGAATTCTACTACAACGACTTTTAATCTCAGATGGAAATATTTTTATTGGCATAAGTAAAACTTAGAATATCTTTGTTGTCACAAATGGCTTTTTATTAAGAGAACAAAACAATAACAACAGAAAACATGGAAATCCAACTTCANAACTGTTCTACTCTCACAGAATGCTTTGTTTATCTTGCTTTTCCTCCAAGAAGTGCAAATACCTTGCCCAAAAGAACATGCTGCTATCTCTGACAAACTGTCAGAAATGCCCCCTGCAATTCTCAGAAAGCCAGGTCTCTATTTGTTTCTACAGAAACCACAGCTTTTCCACACAGCACCTCATACTATAGCAATCAACAGACACTAACAACACCAGACCTAGAGAATGGGCAAGAGTGGGACAGAAAATGTCACAATTTGAGCTAAAAAAGAAAAAGAAAAAGAAATTAGAAACATAACTTTTTGGTTCCTAGACTTTAGAACAACGCCATATTGAGGACAGTGAGGAGGAAGATTCTGTTAGTGGACTGAATGTCTTCTCTTCCCTTCTGCAGGTTCGCATACATTTCTAAGCTACAGTCCTGATACCACAATTCTGCCTTGCACAGGCATTGACATTCAGGCCTTTGTCATGTGTCTTATGACCCATTAGATTTAACACAAAGCCAGAGACTTTTTGAAGGGCATCTGCAGAGCAACTCCAGCCCTACATACTCATGGATCCTATAGCTGGCTCAGCAGATGCTCTTCCTATCACTCATTTCTACAATTAACTGTCTCCATCTTCCTGGATCAGCAACCATGTCCAACCTCCTTGCTGCTCTGCCAAATGTCCTATTGTCAGAGATTGYCTTTCACRTACTGCTTTAAAGAGTCACTCTGCTCCAAGAACCCAGACCCCAGGGCTAGGAGAATTCTTTCTCACTCTACAGACGGGTGCATCTGTTTGGTTAAGTGGCAGCCTCACATTGACCCTAACTCTACATTCACCCCATTGTTCCAGAAAAGGAARCTAACTCCAGCCAATTCAGAGTCACTCCTTTTCTTACCTCCATAAAACTACTTTTACTCATGCTGCCATCTAGACTAATCCTCTGCATCTTGCATAAAAGGCTAGTTCTTGATTGTATACTCTCTCTTGGAGCTGTCAATACACTGAAGAGGAATCAAAGTTCACCTCCAACAAGGAATGCAGATTTCCCAGAAAAACAGAAATCTGACAGAACATCAGAACATCAAGGGCAAAGGTTCGTGTTGAAAACTCTTCAGAATGAAAGAAAGTTTCAGTCCTAGATATGATTCCTCTGAGTGGTAACAGCTGCTCAAAATAGAATATGATGCAGACATTAAATTCCTCCATATATGTTATGGGCACTCACTACAGCAAGCASAGATTCTTTTGAACAGTAAATTCAAAGAATTTTGAATAGCAGAAATCAAATCTTGCTATGTGGCTAATTTTCCCAAAGGGCTCATATTGGGCTCCACCCTCAGGGTTTCTAGTTTAATGATCTTGGGTGRGGGCTGACAATTTGCATTTATGTCAAGTTTTCCTCTAGTTCTGATCCTGCTAATCCAGGAACTRTGCATGGAGAACAGCTCTATCAAGTGTTAGCCTTTCAACAAAAGAGCTTTGCTCCACTTAGGAAGAAGWACCTACCGGTTAGAAAAAAAATGATATAGTGCCCTCCAAGAAAGAGGTGAAGGTGCTCTCAAATGTCCTTGAGAGAGAAATAAAAGCCCAAAAGAGACATGTACATATCCTCTTGGCCCCATAGTAATGGTCTCTGATGTCACAGTATCTTTAGAAATCATACCTGGATGTGAATTCTGTAAGGTACATTTATGACCTGCAGGACAAGATGTACCTTCTAGTTCACAATGCCATGACTGTTACGGGYATCACCAACCACTTCCTAGTTGGATTTGAAACCCACTCCACAGGAACGAACTCTTGCCTAGTACTGTAAATCTGGCTAAGAGCCTTTAGATGGGGGAAGCCTCCTATTGTTTTATTAAATGGCCATGTTATTAAAATGCCTCCTAAACACTATTTACACATATAGGTTAGTGCTACTTAGTACAACAGGTAGCAGTTAATGCAGATATACCCATAACTGCCCTGATAGCTAGGAGTAAGTGATGGTAGAAAGATAGTCCATAAATCGGCCCACTATGTCCCCCCCTTTGAAGGTTCAGATGACAATGTAGAAAACAATAGAAAGAATGTAAGAGCCACTAGAGGGTAGGGAAAGGTGCAACAAGGGATCTCTGTATATGGCTTCATGAATGGTGCACTCAGGAACTCAATGCAGACATGGTTAACTTCAAGAGACCTGCAATTACTGAGAACATCAACATTTCATTATGGATAGGGAAAGGGCCCATAACATCCTATCCCTTCCTGAGCAACTACTGTCATTTAACACTTTTAGGGCAAAAGGCATAATTTCTACAATGGATACCTCTGCTCCAATAAATAACCTTGCATGCACACTTGGACAAGAAACTCTAATTAAACTGTGCGGGTTTTGCACAAAAAGTTTCAGTAGGAGCAGGGAGCTGGGAAATGAGAGAGAAGAGGACTGGAATAACTAACATACATTATATAAATGTATGAATCTGTCAAACAATTTTTAAGAGAAAAAACTGATGTACTGACTTCCATTGCCATTTGAAATGATCAGGAGCTCAAATTGCTCCCATATATGTTTGTTTATTTGAAAGATGAGATTATTCCAGTTTAGTACAAAACATTTTCATGGAGCACCTGCAAGGTCTTATGCCAGATGCTGTTGACACAGATGAAAGCAATCCATTCTTACCCTCAAGCGGTGGACTGTCTGGTTACTCAGAAAAGGATGGTTCTCTAGCCCCGGGACCCAGGGTTCAGTGTATAGTGCTGTAGTTAACAGCATGAGCTGCAGCGTCAGAATGAACAGGTGTAAACCCCGACTCTACAGATCGCTGATTGCATCTCTGATTGATTTAATTGTAATTTTCTCTTTAAAATGGGGATAATAACTCTCCTCCTTAACAGGTTGTTAAAAGAATCAAAGAGAAAATGCTTCTGCAGTGCTGAGCACAGGACTAACACAAAGCAGGCACAGGACAGGCAGTTCCTTTCCTGAGYTCTGGACCCCAGGCTATCTGCTCAAGATTGACAATTAAGACAGGGAATAGAGGAGCTGCCAAGTCCCAAATCCCTACATCACTGTGCTCTGAAATCTTGGCTGAGTAAGACTAATAATATGTTTCAGATTTCTATTGTTAAGTCTACAACGTCATCTACTGCCACCATTCTGTCTAGTTGTTGCTTTGAGACATGGGAACTATTTCTTCCTTTTCCAGCTTGGGTTCCTGTCATAAATGTCTCTCCTCCCTAAAATTCCATCTTTTTCCTCCTTCATCATATCCTGTGAATTAACTCCAATGGCTTGCTGCTTTTAAATTTCTTTATCTTTAGATCAACTTCTGTGACCTCAGAAATGAATTGTGATTCATTCACTCATTCCATATGTGGCTTTTCAGCTGACTCTTAATCTAAGTGAACATATTCCAAGACACTGGAAGCCACTTGTTCTAACTAAGCCTCAGAATGGAATATAAATGAAGAATGTTCTTGCCTTGGGGTCAGATGAAGAAGGAAATTCAGGAAATGAGCAAAAGGAAGACCACAGACCACTTTGATAGAATTTTCAGATCTATTCAMTTTCTTKCCTTTAGTTCACACTCTGGCACAGCTAATGCCTTTAACATGGATCTTTATTAATAGGTATAGTTGATCTATCTTCCTAAGGTGTTCAAATTGAAAATGGAATGTATATTTTAAATGTTGAAAATGGATATTGACTGTATCAGATATTTGGGCAGAGCCAGCATGCATACCATCCCTATAATGTGGTCTTACTAAGAAATACTTGATCTGGTTGAGACCAACTTCTGAGAGAAGTAAGAAAAGTCAACTTCTCCGAATATGAAGAATTAGTATAAATATCCCACAGACATCCAGAGCTTGGATATAGAGGCTCAGAAAGAAAACGGAGSGTTTTTTTGTGAAAAGAAGRGACTTTTGCAGAATCACAGAGACTGAAAGTAGGTTCTTTCTTAGGTGATTCTGTGGAGATTTAAATGTCAAAAGCAAATAAATAAATAAATAAATAAATAAATAAATAAATTTTAGTACAACATTTGCTTCTCTTCATATCTGTACATATATACCATATGCACTGTTGTGACTGGGTGCATATATGTTTATAAATAAAATATTGTATTGACAGCTTAGTTATTATATAACTTCTATCTTGATCTTTGACAAGTTATTTTAGTTAAAATGCATTTTTTGAGTTGCTAGCCAAAGATGTTTATTCAGTCTTGATCCCTTGGCACAACATATGTTTAGAAATATAACAGGAAACTATAAATTGGGTTGCCATGAAGTCCTTTGGGTCAGCTTCCTCGGTAGGCCCCCTTTCTCAGCCTCGCACTTCAAATTCTCAGAGTGTAAAAAGTTGGGGTCACTTCTGGGCAGCTTCTGACTTGGCTGCCAAATCCACCTCTTTCTGAGTAGCCAAAACCATTGCTCCTTCCTTCTGTAAAGCTGCCAGTTCTTCTGCACCNAGCTAATTGGATGAGAAGCATTGATTTTTGTTGCTACTGTTGCTGTTGTTGTTGTGTTATGTTGTGTTGTTGCTCTTTGGTTGGTCTCAGGAAACTTCCAGCAGTCAGTCTTCAATTTGTCGAATTGGCAGGATTTGTCTGGGAGGCCAATGCTGCAGGTCTATATTTTAGAAAGGTTTCACATTCTGCTGTCCAAGTTCAATGTGAGAGCTTCTGCAGAAGTAGCTGGATGGATATGCATTTACAGCTAATGGACTTCAAAGGAAAACAAGGTTGGGTTCTCTTTCAACCTCAGTCACCTACACCCCTGGTGATCCTCAGACCTCTACTGCCACCTATGACCTTTTGCCTCTAATCTTTAAACAACTGTCCAACACTTAAGTKGGAACTCAGATCAGTAAATGTAAAGCTCAGTCACCTTCCTTCTCAGTCTCCGTTATTCCTTCATATGTCACTGCAGAACAGCAGGCAAAAGCAAGGGGAGCTCAGGGGTCTTTTTCTATGGGGTACAGAGAAGGGTTAGGGACTGATTTAGAGCACTGAGTGATGGGAGAGCCAAGTGCAGCTCATCTTGAATCACTCACAGTGATGAGTATTGGGCCTTGGAGAGGGACAGTTAGCCAGAAGTGTGTCTTACCAGAATACTCTCTATCTCAGGGACTCAAGATCTTTCCTGAAAATACATGAAGGAGATGACAGCTTGGGTCTGTCCCCACACCTGTGGGGTGCCAGGAGTGTGGCTATGTGTGTGATTTGGGGGTTACTCCTCCATATTGTAGCTTAAAYATGATGACTGGGGTCAGATATGCACATCAGGACAGACTCTGTGTTTTGTAGCATCCATAGATCGTGTGATGAACACTTGCCACATCAAATGTGGGACCGGGTTGGGAAAAACGGGGAACTCATATTTTGGAGAAAGCTCTTTTAAAATGTCAGTGAACAAATGCAAAGGTTCAGAGATATCAAAAAAAGTTATCAGAGAAGAGAGGGTAGCTTCCCGTCATCCCTTTGTTCTCTTTGAAGACTGTCCCCTTATGTTGGTTGGCCTTGAGTTAGGTGAGGAGAGTTCCTGTGATCCACTGTGAGCATCCACTGTGTACAGAAACCAGAATCTTGCTCTTTCTGCAAGTGAAGGAACAAACATTTAACAATAAACATCTCCTTAAATGTCAAGTCTGAGCTATTGAAATCTGTGGGTGTTTGGGTTAAATTATACACATTCACTCCTTCTAATGGTTTCAAAACTCATCCTGTGKGGTTAAGTGCATAAAAATTAATTCTGTAATGTATATAATTCTGGAATATAGATGCCAACTGGAAAGGAAAATTTTTGAGCCAAATTGTAAAGCCAAATTACTACACAATTGCCATTTCTTTGAAAATCTAACCCTGAATATGTTTCTCAGTAAATAACAACTGACTGCATGACCATGTAATAAGACCCACACTCCTGCCGGCTTGCAAGTTATTTCTTAACTTCAAAAATTCTGCTTTACCTTCTTTTTGGTTTAGGAAATGGACAGGCAAGCAAGACACTGATGAGAACAGAGAAATAGAAAGGTCATATCAGGTACTTGACACAAGGTATACCCTTAGCTTTACCAAAGTAGGTAAGTGCAAGGGGTACCCTGGATGATGCTATAATGCAGAGCAGGGGACACCTGGAGACACTGCCCTTGTTAGCAAGATCTGCCTCTGAGGACATGAGGCATGCTGGGACTCACACTGTAGCCTACCAATCAAGAGTAATGTCCACGGGTGGGCAAAGATGTCATGTCTGAGCCTTCGGTTGCATCGGTAGGAACCAGTTTACTCTAAGGGGGGATCTCTATTTCCTCTGGACTGATCAAATGCCATCCTGTCTCTATGGAGAGCTCAGCCTTTATCAGGACCATGGCTCATTTCCTGGAGGAAATGATCTGGTTGTAACCTCTTCGTTTTCTGCTTAATCACATTTGGAACTGCAATCTACCCTTCCCCACTTGCAGGCCCCATTGAAACTATTTATTAAAGACTCTAATATCCTTTAAAAAACCACTGGCTTTGCAGACTCTCTCCTCCTCATACTCAATGAGCTTGAATTATCTTCTGTCAAAATTCCATTTTCATAAAACACCTCTTGGAATTTTAATTTTGTTCTCATTTTGTACATTAGTTACAATCCTTCTTTCTCCGTGGAATCCTTCTGCATCGCAGCACATCTCCAGTTCTTGGCTTCTTCTTTCTCTCTTTTACAGGAAACATCTCTCAGGAAATTCTAAACAGAGAGGTGCACAGAATCAGGAGTCCAAGGGGAGGCAGGTGGCCTTTGTCCTTGAACTCTACTGGGCACAAAATTCAGGTTAGCATCAGGGTACCAGAGTTTCCGTGTCATGGTGGATTCACCTGCAAAATGAACACAGTTGTGGTATCTGTTTCATCAGAATGTGATGAAGAGAAAAAGACAGGATAATAATTATACAAAGTACTCAAGACAGAGCCCAAGCATGAAACACACTGTCCAAAGAATTCATTATACAAGCAGATAGAAGTGGCAGATGGAGCAACATTGTCTTCTAACATTTAAGATAACTTTAATCTTGTTAAAAAA
>BDUI01000476.1:119552-131859 GCA_002335545.1 Apodemus speciosus | reverse complement strand
GAATCAAGAAGTAAGCCCAAGGTATGAAACTTCAAAGCACTCCTTCCCAGCAGCATAATTCCTTCAGCGAGGATCTGAGGAAGCAAAGTCCACAGTGTGTAGTGGAAATGATGGAGTGTCTGTACACATTCCTAACATGAGCTCATATATGTATGATTATATCCAAAGAGGCCAGATGCCTTTTGTGTTTGATCTCTACCATGCTTTCTGAGACAAGATTTGTCACTAAACATATGCCTCAATCTTGGTAGGCTGGCTGCCCAATGAACTCAAGATATCTGCCTATGTTTGCCACTGAGGTCTGGGGTTACCATTGTGCCCAGCTTTTCTACATTGATTGCTCATCCTTCAATAGCAGGGACATTGCAAGAAGAGTCATCTACCTATTCTAAGAGCTATCATATTATAAAAGAAGAAAATCTATTGAAAACAGTCTGTTGCAAGGGTAAGTGGATAGCCAGGAATATTTTTCAGGTCATAGAACACAACAGATAGCATATATGTGTATATTATGTAGGTATCTATATTTCTCCCATGTCTAATCAATTATCTAAATCTCAGACACAACCACACAGAAGTCTCTAGGCTTGTGTAGCAGTCTAGACTGTACCTTCACCAAAATCTAGTTGGTTGTTTGGGGGCAGAATGACTACAAATATTGTATCACAGCTTTCATAATGGTAAAATTAGCTAGTTAAATGATATGATATGTACATATTTCCCCTTTTCCTTTCTTTTCCATTTATCTCTTTCACATGCTCTTTTCTTTCTTTATTTTTCTCCCTTCCTTTCTTTCTCCCTTCCTTCCTTCTTTCCTTCTTTCTTGCCTTCCTTCCCTTTCTTCTTTCCTTTCTTCCTTCTACCCATCCTTTTTGTTTCTTCTTTTGACATAGCGTCTTCTTCTGTAGCTCAGGGTGGGCTTGAACTTTCATATTCCTGTGACGCACATTTCAACACCTTGTAATTAGACGCTTGCCACCACTCTCAACTATGCACATTTTTATAATTAGTGTTATGATGCTTACTCTTATTTTATCTATCATTTCAAACTCATATCTTGACTTCTCCAAGAATATTTGTTTAGACCTAGATATAATTCTTTTTCTCAGCCAAATTCATTGACCCCCTCCCAAATAGCAAAGGTTTCCATTTTCTCCTTCACTCCTTTCCATTTAATTTCTCTCATATTTACTTCTGATATCCTCCTTCAGGCTTTGTCAATATTACTGACCTTCACTACTCTGCTAAGGCTCTGAGAAGTAATCATGGAGTGGTTATGGAAGAACAGGTCTGTGTTCCTAAAGCAAGACCTGGTCAGAGTTATCCTTGTACTTTCCATCTAGTCTAGTCCTGCATCATGATAATTCTGTCTCTTTCTTTCCTCAGACACTGGAACCTATAGTGGTCATGGCTCTGTCTCCATACCTGTTTCTTTTACTTAACACTACAGAAGACTATTCTCAGAGCTCAGACCCCTTCACAGAACAATATCATATCCTCCATTACACCCAGGAAGATTTTCCTTCCTTCCAGTGTTACCAGGTTTGAGAGGCATGATCTCCCAGATTCTAGGACAAAGCTGTCCTTAAGTGTTCCCTCCTAAGTAGGCTCTATCCAGTTGAAAAGACAAGCAATGTTCCCCCTGGTTTTTGGTTTGTTTGTTTTGATGGTTTTTCACTGTATATTTTGCCTGTCCAATCTGTGGTTCTGATTGACTGAAAAGAAGCTCTGTATCTCAGTTCATCATGAATTATTGTTAAATAGCATGATGCAATCCACATACAATTTGACTGATAATCTTATTTTTGATTGGAAATTGTTTATAAGTTTTTGGACAGAATTTAAAAAATCATGTTTGATTCTCATTTATGTGAGTAGAAATTATTTGGTTCAAAAGGTTGTGCACCAATTACTTCTGATCTCACTAAATGTCCATTATATTAAGAGAATAAGAAGATACAATATCATAGAAAATTTCTGTTTTCACAGAGAACTGGAAACCAGAATTCATAGAAGACATAAGCACTGCTACATAATGAGCTTTTGAGAACCCAGAGGACAATGTGACAAGGTGAGTATCTGAGAGTGAACCCAGAAGTACTCTGTACYTGCTGATTAGGGGTAGATGTGTAGTTTCCACTATCTCAAGGGCTAAATTATCCTCAGATGATAATATCTGGTTCCTATGAGGGGTGTTTGCCTCCTGTTTGTTCCAGTGTTCTAATAAACTGTACTACAAATTTCTTTGCCCTGTTAATGTGCATACATCGTGAAACTATTATCATCTTGGAACATAGTAATTGAGACAATCTAAATCGGTGTCTCAAGGATCTTCATATTTGACTATATAAGAAACAATATCTTATTTCCTTTGAGGACAGAGTTATGCTTCAGTGTTGATATTAGTATGTGAGGTACAATAAAGACAGTGTTCGCCATACACATTCCTAAGGCATACTGAATATTTAAAAAGTATATTACTTTTACTTCATATCCTATTCCATCCAACTATTCCATAGCAACACTACAAGTTTCATACCAGGCAGGTTGTACTATGAAGCATGTGCTGCTATGTCTCCTTGACCTCCCACTAAAGGTAGTTCTCTACAGGGCATTCTGTCAATGTTCTCTCTGAAGTCCCAGATTCCTACAGCTGATTGGGTCAGGCTGCTTTGGAAATAAGTCAGTTTACCATCATAGCCCATTCCAAGAGAAGACAACCTCATAATATTTGAGTCCACTTTGATGGCAGTCAGTTTACCATCATAGCCCATTCCAAGAGAAGACAACCTCATAATATTTGAGTCCACTTTGATGGCCCTCCATTCTACTCAGTGAAAGATGTGTCCTCTGGGATGGATCGGCCTAGGATTGCCTTGTCATCTCTTATAGGTTAAACACTTGCTGTGTTACCCTGATAAAGTGCAGTCCAAATCAAGCCTTGTGCTTTGTGGCTTTGAAGTTTCAAAACATTTACCCAGGTATATTTGCATGGTAAATACTCACTCTTTTTGTGTATTCCTGTACAGAGTATTATATGCACATATACCTTTTAATGTATGTACATGCACATGTACATGTGCTATAAAATATATGCAGTGAAATACATGGTTGTATTCTCACCTCTTTGTTTTCACTATTTTCACCTTTGCATATTTTCTTAAAAGGATTAGGAAAAACTGAAACAGTGTTTCCTATTATAACTAACACTGGCTTTGAGCTTTCCATATATCCAGTGATGACTTTGGACATCCAATTCTACTGTCCCTCTGTCCTGAGTGGTAGAACTATAGGTATGCAGAATGATTCTTAGTTTATGTGGATCTGGGAAGCAAATTTGAGATTGTGTACTTGCTAAGCCAGCACTCTACCAACAGAGCTTTACCTTCTGCTCTGAGCAATAATAATAATAATAATAATAATAATAATAATAATAATAATAATAATAATAAAAAATTACAAAATCATTACTATCAACAACAACAAAATCCTATAGACCAATAAATGTTATCATGCATCAAAATCCACTCACTTCTGCATTTTCTGATTTGATCATTTTGCACCTGCCTTGTAATTCAAATTTAATATCCACTGCTTTTTAGAGAGTTTTGTGCTTGAATGGAGAGTAGGAGACCTCATCAAGTATATGTGAGTAGCAGAGACTAAGGAAGGGAAATATTGCTCCTGACTGTTGTGGATGGACCTGGTGCTTTTCTTGTTATACTAATAAATAAAGGGGCCAATCACTATGTGAGCAGTTGGGACTTCCAGGTTGGACAGAATGAGAGAGTAACCAGGACAGCAGAGGGGTAAGATATAGCTGCTAGAGTTTACTAGTATCATGGCAGACTTGCAAGGATTAGCCACCACGGGGATCAGATTTTTGTAAGATTTACAAGATTAGGTTTTAGTTGTTGACCCAGAGATTGAATTATCATTGTTTCTGAACTAAGTTTGTGTTGTGTTTTCCTTCATTCAGTAGCTCATCTGGGTTCAAGAGAGAAAGGTACAGTGGCCAAACCGGGGTTTGCCTGAGGTGCCCCTCAAAGGCTGTGGGGAATTTGAAGTACAAAATTGCCCTTGATAAATCAAACAATCCTCTATCAATGCTCATATATACAAGCCCAACTAAGCACAGTGGGACACTCAACAGGAAAGATGGTAAAGGAGAGACATTTTAGGAAGAAGACAAGTTTTGGTAATAGTAAGAAAGTGATGAAATGCTGAGGGGGGAATATGATCAAAGCACATTATATAAATGGATAAAGTTGTAAGATAATAAATTGTTTAAAATAAAAATAAATTGACAATGACATAAAACAGCTGAAGATCTATGATATAAATTAGCCAGTTATATCATCTGTAATTCCTTTGTTTGTATATTCATTTGTTCCTTTCTTCCTTCCATTTGACTTAAGGTCTCATGTTGTCTAGGTTACTTCCAAACTTACTTTGTAGCCAATCGTGGCGTTGAACCTCTAATCCACCTTCTTCAATATCTCAAGTGCTGGAATTATAGGTGTGTGCCACTCCACTCTGTAACAAGTTTTTTTTTTTTTCTTAAATTAACCCAGACACAGAAAGACAAATATCTCAGTTTTCTCTCATTTTTAAATATGTATGTTCCATTTGGAATATCCATAATTATCAGGAAATTATTAAGGGTTCATATATGTAGGGGAACTTCATGTGATCTGGAAATTATTAAAAGATCATTTATAGATGAAAGTACTTCAAGGTAAGAATGAATAGCATGAATGTGTGTACAGTATTAAAAGAGAATAATGTCATAGGAAGCGTTCAATTGTGCAGCATTTTGGAAGGCAGAGTAAAGGAAGATCTATGGGGAAAATTAATTAAAGTTAACATGCTTTGATGAAAGCAACACGGACACCTACCGATGCAAATATATGCATATACATTATATTTAAAATAAACACACACACACATGTGTGTGTGTGTGTGTGTGTGTTTGATTTTCAATGAAATTACACTGTTGCTAGACAGCAAAATTCATATTAGACAAGGCTAAGTAACAGAGAAAATCCCAGTACCAGAAATGGGTTACCTCATTTGGAGTTGTTAGCCAGTGGAGTCCCACAGTTTCCCCCAAATTGTTCAGGCTATTATCAAGGCTCCTGTTTATCCTCAGGAACTTGATGATGTTATTGATGAAGAAACAGTATACTCAAGTCAAAGAACATGAAGAATTCATGTCAGTACTGACCTTGATAATTTGTCCTTACCACATAGATTTGTAGCACTAAGGGTTGCTTTGTGCTTTTCATGATACAAAAGAAGAAAGGCAATCATCAATTTTACCTAGCTATGAACCCTGAGAAATATAATGACTGGCTAGACTAGGCATGTCCATTGGTGCAATAGTGGCACAATTATCATAGGAATAAGAAACCACTTTCTGGTTAAATATAAGTCCATACACATAAGCTACAAGACATTCTTGGCATTGTTGTAAAGGTCATGAATAGGATGACTAGACAGGTCATATAATCTATTATCTTTACTCTGTTCAATGGCTGTGTGTGTGTGTGTGTGTGTGTGTGTGTGTTATATGTATATATTATATATTATGAACATTCCTAACGTATTATTATACCCAAAGATTAGTACATCTCTCTGCTTTTCAGTAGATGATGATTAGCACAAAGGCTCACAATTGGTCAAAGTGTAGATATAAAATCAGGGAATATTAGGAACCTCATTTGAAGTCCCTTCTCTGAGACTGAGAGATTATTTTGGAAGAGGTAGTATAAGTACTGGAAGATTGAGGGTGCAAAAAAAAGAGTGTTTGCTGCTTAGAACACATCAGTTGTGCATGTGAACCCACACCATTGTGACATCATACACAAGATGTGGGGAATCTGAAGCTGGCAGGTCCTGGATCTGGCATAGCCTTAGTGCAGCTAGAATGACATGTTTTCTGCATCTGGGACAGGCCCATTGGATATGGGCCTCCACAAGCGTCGATGGCTGCCATTGCGGTAAGGCTTGTTTGTATATAATGTACATATTTTCACTTCCTCTGAGGAATATCCTCTCTGCTAATGTTAATGACTTCATGATAACCTGAGCAAACCTGAGTCTGGGGCTTGGAGGGAAAGGTGGCTAAAGGCTCACCAAAATGGGAAACAATGGGACATTCATGATACCCATTAAGGCTGTGGAAACTAAATCAATGGGAGCTAGGGAGATGGCTCTGTTTTTAAAGCATCTATTTCTCCAAGCAAAAGGAGGAGAGTTCAGTCTGCAACAAGTATGCATAGATCTTTGGGTGTGGTGGTCTACATTTCAAATAGCTACACGGGGGCTCACTGACTCTAGCCAGCTTAGCCTCATTGGTCTGGCTAGGCAAAGTCAATATTTTGTGCCCTCCAGCATCAGAGATATCTCCTGGGACATAGTGGGAGGTACTGGGCCTGCAATATATGTGTTGAATTATGCAGTGTGGAAAATCCAGAATAGACACAGTGTGATGAATCAGAACTTATAATTTGGAGAAACTGCAAAATCACATGTGAAAACTCCTACTTGGAAGGAGGAACTAGTTTACAATAAATGTGAGGAAGTGCCAGAAAGAAGATGAATTGGTGTCATGGAAATGTTTATGTCAGCACTAGTGAGTCATTAGTGATGGTCCTTGAGTTTTGAGAGTTGGCTATTTCTCCTCACAGCTGTCCTTCTGGTTTTGTATCACTCATGTTGTTTCTTCAAATGTTTTCAGTAATTCACATCAGTTTTGAATCTGGACTGAGAATATTATTGGGGTCTGCAAGGTGAGAACAATACCATTATGCTTCTGGGTAATCAAAAGGATTTTCTAATAGGCATGTGTGTTAGGGTTCAGGTAATGTTGCCCATTAGTAATACCCAAGTTTCTCACTGTTATAGACAATAAATCTGAGCTAAACTGCTTTGGAGAATATGAAAGTAACAGCATCAAGATTAAGACATGAAAGAAGCCAGTTTGGATTTTTCTGCTGCTGGAGATTCTTGATACAAATTCAGAAGACTTAATTTGGATCCCTAGGGTCCTTTGTAAATGCTCTGTGGCATATTCCTCTCTCTTTCCCTTCATCTGCTTTTGTCTCTTCTGCCTCTGTTTCACTATCATGTCATGCATATATAAACATATACATACATACATGCATGCAAACATGCACACATATACACAAGCAGGTATGCATACATAATATGCTAAGTAAACAGAACATAATACATAAGAAGACAGCTAGGGAAAAGATAGAAATTCTTYATCACCTAGGTTACATTAAAGAAAATACTAAAAGGATGTATGAGAAAAATGCCATGTGAGACAATATGTAGAGGAGGTAGGTGTTATAACAATGACCACTGAAGGGTCATAAGCCTCATGCCTAGAGATTTAGGAAGTGTCTTCTCAGATTCTTGGCCCTCTCACATTCTCAGAATGCTTTCCCTTTGTAAATAAAAATGTTGCTTTTTCTGCTGCATATGTAGCTGGAGGGGGGTGGCATGAGCAGGGGGAGAGGAGATGGGATAGGGGATTTTCGGAGTGGTAATGCAAAAGGAATACCATTTGAAATGTAAATGGACAAATATTTAATTAAAAATGATGCTTTTTATATTTTTAACATACTCTTGCTATAATTTCTTGTCATGGGACACACAGAACTGAAAATGTCATTGGGTGATGTCCAAATTCAGACTTGAATCTATATTTCAACCCAGACTGCAAATTCAACTATCATACCTATTCTAATCCAAGCCAGAAAGGACATTCATGCTTATCTGTAGTCACAGCTACTTAACGTACTTCCAATTTTCAGTTTAAGCTACACAGTCTAAGATATGCAGATTATGCAGTCTTTTTCCATAATAATCATCCAACCGTCTTAGACATTCAAATCCTCAAGAGTTCTTTCCTTTTGTCTTCTTCCCTTGCTTCCTATGGATTTTCCTAAGCTCTGTATGGAATTTGCCCATATTTCCTTGGATTTTCTATTGTCTGTCTGCCGGATAATAAGAGGCTTCTGATCAAGGGCTTGCTCCATCCAGTGCTGTTGATGCTGCATGCATTATTCATGTAGCACCACCCTGACAAATCACATTTTGATTTGCATTCAATTTTCAGTCCTTTCATTTACAGATGAGTTAGAGATCACTGGAGATCAGAGGAGATACCCTGATGAATTGATAAAGAACTTTGGCTCTTCACCCTCTCAGTGTCCTTGTCTCCCTTTCTGATGTAGATGATCTCTGGCAAGGGCCTTTCTGAAGATGAAATTAAGGAATAGTTGGAGAAGTTCTCTGATTGGACAGTGCACTGAGTAAACCTGGACACTTAACCTTGGAACCAAGAGTTTTTGAGAAGAATGTTTTCCAGTGAGAGAGACTTGCTTCTGAATGCCAAAGTATGTGAGTGATCTCTAAGAACAATCTGAACAATTAAAACCCTAGTTTCAGTGACTTTAAACTAAGTAAAGTTCAATAGGTGAAGTGCCTAACACATGACTGCAAAGACTGAAGTTCAGATCCCTGACCTCATGTAAAATGCCAAACTTGGCTGCACATGCCCATCATCCCAAATGGTGGTGGGGATGGTGATCCAAAATGCAACTTGAAGTTCATTAGACAGGGAACCAAGCCTAACTTCTAACTTTCAGGTTTAGTAAGATACTGTCCTGAGAAGCAAGGTGCAAAATCACTGATGGCAAACAACCATTCTTGATTTCTGGCCCCTACACATATAAAAACATACCACACACACACACACACACACACACACACACACACACACACACGAGCATAAAACAGAAATACAGCACACACTCATGCATGCCTGTGACTGCACACAAATTGAAAGGGTAGCAGTCTACTGTTAGGATGGTAAGCTCAACCAGGTCTCCCCTGTTACAGGTATTCAGTAATCTTTCCTTTTGCTCTTTGTTGTATTGTTCATWAACTCYCTTATGAACCCCATCTTCTATTTACCTTTCTTTAATGTGAATGTGATGTGTGCTGTCAGATTGAGCCTACAGTCCTGAGATACAGATCTGCTTTATCATTGTACCTTCCCTCTGTTGCCAAACCAGTCAAATATATGCATAGGAACCTGGCTGGCTCTTAAGCATATGCCTGAGAATGCAAACTATACTGTGGCTTAATTAATTTTGTTCACATTCCTTTACTACTAAAGGAGATCACTGCGCTTGAAACAGGAGACAGTACCTGCATATATACTGATAATTTCATGGGAAGACGAGGCAGACAAATGCTTCCTCAGAGCTCACAACAAACATGCAAACCATGACTTACAACCTGAAAGTGTGTGTGCCTTGGGATACAATAAAGCAGAGATGTTTATTGTGAGACTTTAAGTATATTTAATTGACTAAGAAAAATCCATGTTTTCGTGCAGGTATTTGCTTTAGTGAATGAATGCTGTGTACTTGGAGCCATCAGTAAAATTTTCTATTANCTTATGAACCCCATCTTCTATTTACCTTTCTTTAATGTGAATGTGATGTGTGCTGTCAGATTGAGCCTACAGTCCTGAGATACAGATCTGCTTTATCATTGTACCTTCCCTCTGTTGCCAAACCAGTCAAATATATGCATAGGAACCTGGCTGGCTCTTAAGCATATGCCTGAGAATGCAAACTATACTGTGGCTTAATTAATTTTGTTCACATTCCTTTACTACTAAAGGAGATCACTGCGCTTGAAACAGGAGACAGTACCTGCATATATACTGATAATTTCATGGGAAGACGAGGCAGACAAATGCTTCCTCAGAGCTCACAACAAACATGCAAACCATGACTTACAACCTGAAAGTGTGTGTGCCTTGGGATACAATAAARCAGAGATGTTTATTGTGAGACTTTAAGTATATTTAATTGACTAAGAAAAATCCATGTTTTCGTGCAGGTATTTGCTTTAGTGAATGAATGCTGTGTACTTGGAGCCATCAGTAAAATTTTCTATTAYCTATATAACCTCTAGAACTGAATGCATATGTGATAGAAATGAATAAATAAAAAATTGGGTCCATATCCAAGAAAACGTGAGCCACAGACATGGCTCAGGAGGTAAAAAGTACTAGTTATGCATTCCTGAGAACTCGGGTTCCATAAAAAGAGGAAGCCAAGAGCTGCGGGCAGTCACCAACGTGCGCGGCTACCAACTTGCTCAGGGGTCTGTGTGGTCTGGGTCAAGGAATACAGCCTAGGCAGCGACCTCGCATCCGGTCAGAGTGGCAGGTGGTCACTGAGCAGACCTGCAGCTGCCAACTCGCTCAGGGATCTGTGCAGTCTGTGTCYGTATTTCAGCCAAGGCAGCCACCTTGCCTCAGGGCACTACAGACGACTAGCAACAGGGGGAAGGTACATGTACAGAGTCCAAGACAGACACCAACTACCCTGTCAGGCTCTTGCCTGCACCCAGAGCCAAAACAGCTCGGCRGCGATCTCRGGARCCAGCCCACCTGGCATGCAGCAGAGGCTGCCATCTTGCCTCAAGTCAGAGCTGCTGGCGGTCACCGACCGYACAGCCACCAATTCACTTGGAAATCTGTGCAGGCTGTGCCTGGAYTACAGCAGAAGCAGCCACCTTGCTGCCTGGCACCTCAGACAGCTAACCAGACAGAGCCCTGTGGAGGGAGAGCACCATCATCTAGGCTCACAAGAGCTTCAAACAGCAACCAGTAACAACCACACCAACTAACTCCAGACATAAACGGATAGAAAAAAGCAAATGTAGGAACATTACTAACTGAAATCAAGGCAATATAGCAGCATCTGAACCTAATACTCCAACCACAGCAAATCCTGAATACCGCAACACACCAGAAAAACAAGACTTGGACTTAAAAGCACTGGTCATGATGCTGCTCGAGGAACACAAAAACGACATAAACAAATCCATTAAAGAAATGCAGGGAAACATGAATAGGTTAGAAGCACTTAAAATGGAAACACAAAAATCACTTAAAGAATTCAAGGAGAATATGGGTCAACAGACAGAAGCAAATAAAGAGGAAATGAAAAACTCACTTAAAGAAATGCATGAGAAATTGAGTCAACAGGCAAAAGTCATGAAAGAGGAAAAACAAAAATTTCTTAAAGAATTGCAGGAAAACACAAACAAACAAATGAAGGAACTGAGGAAAACCATCCAGGCTCTAAACACAGAGGTACAGAATACAAGAGATAGAAGTAAGAATCTCAGATGCTGAAGATACCATAGAAACCATTGACTCCACAGTCAAAGAAAATACAAAATGCAAAAGTCTTGTAACCCATATCCAGGAAATCCAGGACAGAATGAGAAGACCAAACCTAAGGATCATAGGGATAGATAAGAGTGAAGATCTACAATTAAAAGGGCCAGCAAATATCTTCAGCAAAATTATGGAAGAAAACTTCCCTAACCTAAAGAGAGAGATGGCCATGAATATACGAGAAGCATACAGAACTCCAAACAGACTGGACCAGAACAGAAATACCTCCTGTCACATAATAATCAAAACCCCAAACATACTAAACAAAGAAAGAATATTAGAGGCAGTAAGAGAAAAAGGCCAAGTAACATGTAAAGGAAGACCTATCAGAATCACACCAGATTTCTCACTGGAGAGCATGAAAGCTAGAAGATCCTGGGCAGATGTCATGCAGACTTTAAGAGAACAAAAATGTCAGCCAAGACTACTATACCCAGCAAAACTCTCAATCAAAATAGAAGGAGAAATCAAAATATTCCATGACAACACCCAATTTACACATTATATTTCCACTATCCCAGCCCTACAAAGGACAATAGGAGGAAAACACCAATACAAGGAAGGAAACTACACCCCGGATAAAGCAAAATAGTAACCTTCTTCATCAAACTCAAAAGCAGATAACCACTCAAAAACAAAAATAACATCAAAATGACAGGAAGAAATAATCACTATTCCTTAATATCTCTTAATATCAATGGACTCAATTCCCTAATAAAAAAGACACAGTCTAACAGACTAGATACAAAAACAGGACCCTACATTTTGCTGCATACAACAAATACACCTCAGGTTCAAAGACAAACACTACCTTAGAGTAAAATGCTGGAAGACAATTTTACAAGCAAATGGTCACAGGAAGTGAGCTGGAATAGCCATTCTAATATAAGATAAAATAGACTTTCAACCTAAAGTCATTAAAAGAGACACAGAAGGTCACTTCTTGCTGGTCAAAGGAAAAATCCACCAAGAAGAACTCACAATTCTGAACATCTATGCTCCAAATACAAGGGCACCCTCATTCAT
>BDUI01000476.1:101400-115332 GCA_002335545.1 Apodemus speciosus | reverse complement strand
TCTCTCTCTCTCTCTCTCTCTCTCTCTCTCTCTTTCTCTTTTTCTCTGTATTCTGTATGTGTGTGTCTGTGTTTGTGTGTTTTAGGTCTGCACAATCTATTCATTGTGTGTGCAGGAATTGGTCATTAGTGGTTGGGACATTAAAGTTTCATTTACTTCAAAGAACAAATGCTATAATGACCCCAGGACATGTTCTATTTCAAGAAACTTAATTTCCAAAACAAATCCTTTGCAAAAGGTTGGAACTAGAAAATATCATTCTGAGTGAGGTAACCCAATCACAAAAGAACATACATGGTATGTACTCACTGATAAGTAGATATTAGCCTAGAAGTTTGGAATACCCAAGACACAATTCACATGTCAAATGAAGCTCAAGAAGAAGGAAGAACAAATTATGGATACTCTGGCCCTTCTTAGAAGGGGGTAACAAAATACCCACTGAAGTAGATACAGATTCAAAGTGTGGAGCAGAGTCTGAGGGAAAGACCATCCAGAAAGCCCGTTAGGTATCTATCCCATATACAGCTACACAACACAGACACTATCATGGATGCCCACAAGTGCTTGCTGACCGTAGCCAGATATAGCTGTCACCTTGGAGGCCCTGCTAGTGCATGAAAAATACAGAGAGGACACTCTTAGCCAGCCATTGAACTGAGCACTGGGTCCCCAATGTAGGAGCTAGAGAAATAGCCCAAGGTGCTGAAGGAGTTTGCAGCCCCATAGGAGGAATAATATGAGCCATCCAGTACTCTCAGAGCTCCCAGGGACAAAACCACCAACCAAAGAGTACACATGGTGTTACCCATGGCTCCAGAATCATAGGCAGCAGAGGATGGACTTGTTGGACTTCAAAGCGAGGAGAGGCCCCTGGTTTGGGGAAGGCTCTATGCTGCAGTGTAGGGGAATACCAGGATAGTGAAGCATGAGAGGGTTGATTGAGAAACGGGTGAGGGGAGATGGGTTATGAGACTTTCAGGGGGGCAGAGGAACCAGGAAAGGGGACAATATGTGAAATGCAAATAAAGAATATATCTAATAAAGAAAAAAGAAGAAAATATTATGTAAGGCAAAGAAATCTAAATTAGAAGACTTCCATTTTGAGACCAGTCATCATTAGAGATCAATCAAACAATTTCATGTTAATTCTTCTCAATTTTATGATTTTTAACAAAAATGTATCCCCACATAGATCAGATGTTGTTATTCTATCATTAAACTGTCACTCACATTATACTATTTACAATGTTTTGGCTGCTCTGTTACATGTCCACCATCCCAAGCACAGGGCACTTCTCTGAGCAAAGCGGATTTGAAAAGATAAACTGCACAGGTCAGAAAACTTACAGAAATTTGCTCTTTTTTTTTTTTTTTTAGATCATATATCACATAAAATTTGCTTCCCATACATAAACCAAATACAGAATTTGATCTCTTCCCTTAGAAACTGTAAACAAGCAGTTGCACGGTGTGACCAACAGTCAAGAATACAATTAGGACTTGAAGGACATTCTTGTACTGAGTACTTATCCACCTGCAGAGTGGGTAAGAGACCTCTAGTCATAAGAAACCAGGCAATTAAATAACAAGGAAGCCTTAATAGGAGATTTGAATTTAAACATCTTCATAACATAACAACTATGCAGCACACACACACACACACACACACACACACACACACACACACACACACCACATGGGGTGGGGAAGAGAGAAAACCCTTTTCATAAAAAAGAGTTACAGAATTTTTACACAACTCTTCACATTATATAAAAAATAATTAAAATTGTTTGGAAAGGGAATGAGCTTTTCCTTCTCAGATATGGTTATTGATTAAATGCAAAGTATTTGAAAGTCATTTAATATAACCCAAAATATTAATCAGATAAAGTGGGAAAATCTGCTATCAATGTAATAAAAGACTTTTGATAAAAAATCAATGCCCATTTCTGAAGAAAGTTTTTGGGGCCAAGGATGTAGGTCAGTGTTAGAGTTCTGGCCTGGATTTATTTTCTCAAACTGTCCTTATCCCAGCCCCAGAAAACCCTCCAGAATATTAAAAACAGAAGGTGTTTCTCATCTAAATAAAGACTATCCACAAAATATTATGACTGGGCAGGTTGGATAGCTAAGTGGAGAAAGGATCTTTCTTCCTTCCCTTGAAGACCTGATGGTCATCCAGAGAGCCAACATGAAGATTGAAAGAGAGAACTGATTGTCCTTTGATATCTGCATGTGCACGGTGGCATACATGTTCTATATGGAAATACTAATTCCATATATTTCTAACTACTTCAATAAATAGAAGGTATGTCTAAATATAGACCCAATGCAGACAAGACTGTACATGCTGGAAACAAGCAAGTGATGAGGAAAACTAAACTCTCTACCAAAATGAAGAATGAAGAATGTCTATAGCTCAAAACTCTGCTGAAGAAAGTCTCCATTCTTCCTAGAGAAGCATATGTGTACAAAGTTTCTCAGTCCCAGCAAAGACATTCTGTTTCATAAAGTTTATTTCATAAAGTTCATTAATTTATAAACAAAAGAATCAGAGAGATTTAAGATTTTTTTTTAAATGATAACAAAGAAGAAGGGGAGGCATGAGGGCACGTCAGTTCACCTTCTCTACCATTCCTTGCGGCCGCTGAGGAAACTGGAATGCTGTTGCCTAGATGGCAGATGCATAGTTCAAGGCAACAGAAAGGAAACTCGCAGCAATCGATTTTAGAAAAGCCTTAAAAGCAACTCAGAGGAGAAAAATAACCTTTAGAATGCATTAAAGTTTAATAAGCAAACCCTGGGAAAAAATCTTTGGCACCTAAAACTTGGCAAAGTGTACCAGACCCATAAACATAAAGCAGATTTCATTCAAACCCAAAACTGTTCACCGAAAAGATATTGTGGTACTGAAGAAAAATTCTGAAACCTTACACAAACTACCTCCACAACCGAAGAGCCATATCCAGTATTGGAATTATCTCAAAAACCTCAACAGTAATTAAACAGTTATCATCAGGAAAGAAACAGAAAGTGAATTTCCACCCAAAGGACCTTCAGATGGCAAATCACCATCTGAAAGTTGTTCAGCCTCATTAGCCAGTGGAGGAATGCAAATTAAAATGCAGGGTGAGATCAGTACACAGCTACAGGAATTCACAAAGAGACAAGCAGTTATGCCACCAAGTGCTTCGGGGATGTGGGGAAATCAGATCACTTGCAAGCCACGGACATCTGGAACACACTTTGGCTGGTTCCTGCAACGTGTTTATGCCATTACCATATGGCTTGGCTATTATATATTGGTATTTACTTAAGAGAATAAAATGTTAAGTATTCATACAAAACCCTTTGTGCAAAATTTACATCAACTTTATATCCAACTGAAATAAACTGTAGCCAATCCAATTATTCTTTAACAAAGGACAGGTAAATGAAGTTGTCATTATGAAAAACTAATGGGCAAGAATTGGAAAATAATTGATAATGAAGATTTGCTTGCTTGCCACTCTGAATATGCAGTGAACTATTTTAAATAATAAAGACCAACCCCATTATTGAGTGTGGTTACATTAGCAATATTCATGACTATTTGATTATTGGATGTAGAACTCTTGGTATCTTACTGGAATTAACATGAGTTTGCGGTCACATGGATATGGACTGTATCAGGAGAATACAGGGAACTGTAAAGACAGATCTGTATTTTAAATACATATGACTATATCAGGATTAGCATGTTCAATTTCATGAGCTGTTTGTATCAGGTAAGTCTGGGAACAGATGCACATTATCTCTCTGTACTGGTTGTGTCAGTTTGCCACCTTGTGTCTTTATATGGTGCAATTTTTGTCATTGGGCATGTGTATGGGTAGATGGTAGTGCCCATGGGAAGGCCCCTGTTTCCACACAAAAGTCAGTCTTCAATAATCAGTACAATATGAATGAAGCACAGACTATTCATACAGTATGCTAAGAAATGCTCTACCTTATGCATGATCTGTTTTACCCTTAAGAGAAGTCAGTCCCTTGGGTGTATAACTCAGTAAAAGGGAGCAGAGGAGGTAGATACTTCAGTGTCATGGAAACAAGTAAGAAATTAACACCTTTAAAAAGCTTCCTTCCCCAAGGGGTACACATGGTTCTAGCCAAAAATGTGGCAGAGGATTGCCTTGTTGTGAATCAGTGGGAGGAGTGGTTCTTGGTCAGGTATAGGCTCAATAGATGCCCCAACAAAGGGAAATCATGGTGGGAGGAGGTGGGAATGGGTCGGGTGGAGGGGCATATATGTGGAGGCAGGGGGTTGGAGGAGGGGTTGTGGGTCTTTGGGGATGGGGGAGAAATCAGAAAAGCTTTTACCATTGGCAATGTAAATGAAGATGACATTCAATAAAAAACAAACTTCCTTCCACTTTCGTTTCTTTTAAAGATTTGTTTATTTACTTTATGCATATGAGTACACCAACATTGCTCTCTTCAGACACACCAGAAGAGGTCATCAGACCCCATTACATTACAGATGTTTGTGAGCTACCATGTGGTTACTGGGAATTCAGCTCAGGACCTCTATAAAAGTAGTATTTGATCCTAACTGCTAAGCCTTCTCTCCAGCCCCTTCCTTCCACTTTCTAAAAGTGATTTTTACTTGCTAGAAAGCATTTAGGGGAAGAATATTAGGATGTAGATCTCTTATGAAATCATTCAATGCAGGAAGTGGTTAAGGTAGATATTGAGATTAAGCCCAGAGAGGAGAAATGTTAGTTAGCATGTACCCAAAAGGCAGTTAGCTGAAGCAAATAAGAGTCTTATTTCCAGCTGGGCAGTGGTGATGCATGCTTTTAATCCCAGCACTTGGGAGGCAGACACAGGCAGATTTCTGAATTCRAGGCCAGCCTGGTCTACAGAGGGAGTTCCAGAACAGCCAGGGCTACAAAGAGAAACCCTATCTCAAAAAAAAAAATCTTATTTCCTGTTATAAACTGAGAATTGCACAAGGAAAAGTTCTAATAGATGATATCAGATGCTGTAAATGTGATATATTTGTGCACATTGTAATGTTCTAACTTAAATATGTATTAGGAAACAAATTTTAATACAGATAGTAATATATGTAATAATAGGAAATTGTTATCTATGGAAGTATTTATGCATTTCTCAGTTATAGTATAGTGCATATTTTTAATGCAGATGTTTTGTTGCTTAGTTCATTTTTATACATATGTACAATGTACTTGGATTATTTCCTACCCACACCCATGCTTTCCCCCTTCCCCTTTCTTTTCCCCTGTAATCAATCTTCTTTGTCCCAGTGTTTCACTTCTACTTCTTTGTAATGGGAATATGCATACTTTCACATGTCTATCATGTCTAAGCATGTGTTGTTTAGAGTTATTTATTTCACTTAATTCAATTCTTTGTAGTTATATCAATTTATCTGCAAATGACAAAGCTTTAATGCTTTGGGGGATGGAACATATTCCATAATATATTTGAATAGAAAGGAAGTTTTGAAAATAAAAATACAAGTGAAGGTCAGAGAGAATATTGCTGTGAAGCAAATTACTTGAGTTGGAAGCCCAGAAACCCTGAAAATCCAGATAAGTTAATTCATGTTAACAATCCCAGCATACTTATAGTGAAATGAGAGGTTGGGGCTGAAGTATCTTTGGGAGGTTGAGGGCCGGACATCCTGCTGTGCAATCAAACATGGTAGAAGGCAAAGACTGGCACTTGAGGTTGTTCTCAGACTTCCAACAGTCGTATGCTGGCACACATATATTTATTCTCATGCACATGAACATGCTAATGTAACATAATATTTTATCTATAGGAAAAAGAAAACAAATAAAAATGCATGTAAGTGGTTCCTTTCCAGTCCTGTGCAGGATACTTGTGAGCATGGCTATAGACCCTTAGTGATAGCAAGTACTGATTATCACCATATTCCATCAGCAAAAGTCAATAAAATCTATGAATGATATGGGTAAGTTTTGACCTTGGTGGGAATCAGGAAAATGTGCTCTCTTAAAATATTTTCTATTTTATGACCTATGATTCCTTTAAGCTTACTGTAATGGATTAGGGAGTATAAATGTATGAAATCATTGCTGCAGATGTACAGAAACCATCACAACAGCATTGTTTGCAGTCAAGGAAAGCAGTGAGCAAACTGTGCAATTCAGGACTTCTAAAAATTGCAGATCACTGGATCCAGTGTCACTTTATACTTATATTCCATCCTGAATGAGTTTGGAAAATGTCAGTGTTTACTATTTAACAGAATTAATGGGACAGAAAATGCAGCTCAAAGCTACTTTGCAGTATTTGGTGTGCATTCAATTCAGGAATGACTCTTCCAGATTACATAAAGAAAACTGCCATACTCAGTGTTATGTCAAAGTCACTGCTTTCACCCCAAAGACGAGATTGCAGTGTACTTCTGAGCTTGAAAATGCTTTGGGTGGTGTTGGAATTTCTTCTAAATTGAAACATTCTATCCTAGAAAGAGTCCCTTTAATAATCAATGAGTAAATAAAATATAACAGTCCAAGAAAAAGATAAAACAAAAGGCATCAGAAAGTTTCTGAGCCATGTATAATTCCCAGGGACCCTTCCCAGGATTATATGAACAATTACAACTTCAAGGAGACTACTTTGACCAGAATAGGTGAGCTGCCTTTCAGTGACATAGAGACAACCAAAGATGCAGCTTTTGTAGGTCATCACCAATGATTGGTAGGCTTTTCAGCAAGCCATCCATCCTCCTGTTAGTAACCTCACTACACTCACTTGTTTACTCAGCTTTATTTTGGTGTAATTTCTCTGGTCTATCTTTGGTGTCTCATCTAGGGTTATCAACTGGATGAAAATTATTTGCTAGGTCATCAAAACTTGAGAATATTTTGCTAAGATGACAAGACTATTTGAGATATTAGCAAATTTTACTGAAATCATCTAGCCTAAAGAAACAACAGAATGAAGTGTAGTTCATAAATATAAGCACTTTACTTTGAGTTTCTTAAGATAGTCTTGGCTTAAATTGAGAAATACTGTGCTTGTATAACCAGAACATTAGCTGGTTATGAGTCCTTTGGAAGAGAATATAAAGAGAATTACAGGAAATTTTGGATTTTTAACAATTCTCAAAATATATCCTTCTAGGAAGTTGAAAACATGAATGATTTTATTCTCATTTGTTCCATGCTGAACAAAGATTRCATATAAAATTATTCTTCATGTATTGATTGTAATTGTATAATGAAAATAGTTATTAGGTGATACTCATATGCAGGTAACATTCTTGGATTTTTGCTTATAATCATTAGTTTATTGCTCACAAAAATGATGGTATTTTATAAACAGAATATAAAATCCAAGTAGTGTGAGATGGTACTAGGAGTTTTACCTAGCATTTAAATATTACTGATCCCATAGTTTGAAACAATGTGTTAGCAAATGTCTTCAGTTATTTTCTGTTTTTTTAATTTTGTATTCATGACATATTATATTTCCTGCATAGGCTCAAAGGATGCAAAAACAAACATATATGTTTATAAACACACACACACAACACACACACACACACACACACACACACACACACACACACACTCCAAAAGGAGTTTTTCCTTCCTTTAATAAAGTGATGTAACACATGTCCTTTGATATTTTTATTTTCTCAGTTGTTTCATTCTAAAAATGCTAGTCAAAACGTCCTTAAATTGCTCTTGTAACTCAATATATTGTAATCTACAGCCCACAAATGAAAAAAAAAATTATGAAATTGTGGAACGTTAGAAACTGAACCCCTACCCAAATGTCAAAGATAACCAAAATAAGCAACTACTTCATAAAGAACTATAGAAAAGTGGTAAGTTCATCAGAAATTTGGCTGGGGTGGTAGAGGAAGCCAGATATGTCCTCCTTCTGTGCTCAAGCATGTGAATGGGACACCAGATAGCCAGGAGAGACTGGGCAAGCAAAGTGCAGGACTTGAGCTTCCTGGAGTCAGTGCTAAGGAATGTGAGGAAACATGGCTGTTACCAGAAGGGCAAAGCCTCAAACATAGGCCTGATACACAAGCTGAGTGTTTTCAGGCAACTAAATTAATGTCTCTAAGATAAACATCCTGTGTATTATATTGGAATTATGTAGCAGGTATTTCTGCTGTGCTGAATCTTATGCCTACTCTACTATATTATTTCTGCCATTTTATTTCAGTATGTCTTGTTAGCACAAGTGGAATTAACAACTATGCTCAGTATGAATGACACTTGAAGTGATTGAAACTGTGATAAACAACCACATACATTCAGAAGATGTGTTGATCCAGTCGTAACCTTTGCCCAGGTAGCAAGTCTCACAGCTACCTGCTCTTAAGCAGACACATCTAGAGATTATTTTCTGCTTTTCCCAGAAATCCTGCATGATCATGTACTTCTGCTTTCAATGTCTGTTGTTTTGCCGATGTTTTCTCCCATTGAAAATATCTCACCAACACATCTTCAGATTTCCAGGTTTGCTCACAACTTCCCAAATGATCATACCATAATTGCTGATACCAGAGCATCAAACACACTCATTTACTTGATTACTTAGATGAAAAGCATTAGGAGATCCAATTTTTTTTCTGAGATAGGGTGACATTGACAGAAGGTAAACAGAGGTGTCCAGATCAAGAATAAGAGGTAGGGGTTCAATGCTCAGTCTATGATAAAATAAATTGAGATTCTAATAGTGGACAGAGCTTAAGGCAAGAGCTAGTTTGTTTCCTTGCCTATATTCTTAGTCACAAATAGGTCAGATGTTCTATCGATAATCACAAATGATCTCTCAATAAGCTGTGACAATATAAATTCTAGGGAAATAGAGCTGACTATCAAATTCAAGGCATTATCTTAGATTTATTTAAGGGGTTAACTCAGGAGTACTCTCTACTCATGATGATTTCCTAAGCAAGGATGAAAATTGCAGTTTTATTCTTGACTATACCTATCAAATAAAAGGGGCAGTATGGAGAAGCATTTAGAAACATGCCTTTCAAGGCATAATTAATAAATTATTCTGTGGCATATTGGTAATGTTTAGGAAACAGATACTGGGAAGGACTTCTGGATATTTTAAGCAAATACATGAATAAATAAAATAATTTATTTATACATGCACAGGTCACAGAGTCCTGGGATTAGCAATTACTTTTGCATGTGTTCACAACTTTACAAGAATTGCATTTACACCTTCAGTGGCTACCCAGATAGAATCTTGAGTTTTATTTTATAAAGGACACAGTGGTTTTGAGTGTTCATTCTTGGCTCAAGTCATAATCATGAGACACTGCAGCTGACCTTTAGAGATAGGGCCAAGGGTGTCAGACCTGAGGAAGCAAGACAGCATTGCTGTGCAGGAACAGAAAATAAACCCTTTTTAGGTTTGATGATTCCAATGTATAATTTCTTCCAAAACACGATCATGAGAGAATAGTCAGTGGTCAGTATAGATCTGAGAAGAGTACATGCTTACTTCTTAGAAGAGAAATGTGCTTTTCAACCTATCTTATGGATTCCTAGTCCCTTCAGTTTATGTCGAAAATGAATAGAATGAGAAATGTCACATTCTCCTGAAACTGCAAAAGAACTGCCTAGAAGAGTTAGTGTGCTATCTCTTTCTATATATGTGTATCATGATAGTGTATGAAGCTTAATTCTACACCTTAGAAGCCATGTACAAAATCTTAAAGGCTCTAGTATATGGACTTGTGTTCCCAGAGTTAAGGAGGCAGAAATTGATGGATCTCTACACTTTCTTGGCAAGATCTACACTAGTCAGAAATTCTGTCTCAATACAACAAGGCAGACAGTCCCACAATACTGCACAAAGGAATTCTGGTCACTCCCTTGTCTCTACATGCATATATATATATATATATATATATATATATATATACACACACACACACACACACACACACACACACACACACACACACACACACACACCCCACATACACAGGTAGTCATTTCTGATCTGAGGTTGTTCAATGCCACAGTGTAAGGGAATGCCAGTGCAGGAGGATAGGAGTAGGTGTCTGAGTGAGTACCTCCTAGACGTAAGGGGAGGAAGAGATAGGATATGGGATTTCCAAAGAGGAGACCTGGAAAGGGGAATTGTAATTTGAATTTGAAATGTACATAAAGAGAAAAAATATCCAGGAAAAAAAAGATGTAGTTTTTAAGTCACACCATGGAAAAAAGCCAAGCACTGTTTATGGGACCCAATAATGTCTTTACAGAGGAAAAAAAAAACATTTTAGTTCCCAGTGTTTCTAATATGATTGAATCAAAGAGCACAAATCAATATTGATATTAATAATTGTTCCATTTCCTCAAATATTCTCCAGCAGCTGTAAGAACGATCAGCAGAATTCACTCAGACTTGGCACGTATTTTGTACCTAAGAGCCTACTAGGCCTAGGAAAGGTGTTGTCCACCATTACAGGAGAATTCCATTTAAACTTTTCTGATATGTGTCTATGAATATCTGCTATTGTAGGTTTTGTATATGACTTTTTCAGTGTTATTTATCTTCCCTGTATACACTCTTTGACCCTTCCCTCATACTCGCACTATCCATACCCTTGTTGCTCCACTATTCCAAATTCTCTCTACATATACTTGCACTCCATTTCTCTTTCATTCAAAGTACTCATGCTATCTTGCTGACTTCTAAGCTTCCTCACTTGTAAGGTACTCCAATATAAGCACACACATCAGAAAATTGAAAACCAAACTACAAATATGAGAAAAATGTGATATTTGCATTTTTGAGTATGGAATTCACCAATCTGAACAATTATTTCCAGCTTTACCCATTTATTTTTAAATTTTATAATTTCATTTTTCTTAACAACTGAAGAATATTCCATTGTGTAAAAATACCACATATGTATTATTCATTTACCTGTTGTTTGACATCTAGACTGTTTCCATTTCCTGGCTATTGTGAATAATGCAACATTAAAAATAGAAAAAAGTAATAAAATTAGGATATTGAGTCATTTGGGTATATACATCCAAGAATTGTATAGTTGGATTTTGTCATGGATCTTTTTATTGTTTTTGAGCAGCAAAATACTTTTAAAGACCCCCTATTTTTATAGGCAGTTAATGTTGCTCTTTGTTACAATCCAGATCTGGTAATAAGATACTGTTGATAAAAGCAATTATAGGATATTGTGAAATCAACCTAGAGATGAGACATTCATGCCAACTGAACAAATTCCATAGAGGTGAAAGATGATGTACATTCTAACATAATAAAAAATTAATAATTTATTTTACCCACCTCTAGACCTTGAAAGCCACAATAATCAGTGACTTGGCAAAGCATGCCCACTGGTAAAATAGGGGTATTAATGTTGTGATAATACCAACCACATTTTTATTTGATCTGAAGTCCCTTCCACGAGATAGAACTCATATCCTGCACAATTAGTAGTGTCAAGATCTATAGCTGGCTGTGTAATAGGCTCTAAGAATTACTTCATTTTGTTAAAATGACATAAACATGATATTAACAATTAAGAATTAATGTTATGTGCATGAATTAATGTATCTCTCAAATCTTACCAAAGAAGCTTCATCTTTGGTTAGATGATGATTAACAAAGAGATCCATACCTCGTAACATGGAGAGAATGAAAGGCCATGTATGGGTATGTTCAGCCCAAAATTGGGTAACTATATCAACAACCTCTCCTCTTCTTGCAAGACTCAGGCACCATCTCAGATATGTAGCAGAAAGATAGTAAGATCCAGAGGCAGAGGAAGAATGTCTCACAACAGTGTTTTTGGGTCACAATAGGGACGTTGCACATCTGAGGTGTCATTAGCTGTGTCATCACACTCAGTACCTACACAAGTTCCAACTGGCAAAAATCCTAGCATGACTCAGGGAGTGGGAAAAATTTTTCACCCCTAAAGAGCTATTAGCAATTGATGGCTACAAGGAGAGGGGAAATCAAATTTCTTCAGGTATTTAGCTCCCAAAAGTCTTCCTACTGTGCAATGAATGTTCCTACAGCCTGGAAGCAATGAACAAGGTGAGCCATCTCCCTCAAGGTCACAGTGTTTGTTGCCAAGTCTGATGACTTGAGTTTGATCCCTGGAACTCACATGGTGGAACAGGAGAATTGACCAATGTGAATTGTCCTCTGACTTCCATGAGAATGCTATGACATGTGTCCTCGCCTCTCTCATACAAACATTCAGAAATAAGAAATCCCGTTCCTGAGTCTCAATATTTGAGATTCTTCTAGGAAAATGTATTAGTATGTTAGTTTCTACTCAACCTCCTCTCTTTTAACTTGCTGCTCTTTTCTATAATTAGTCCTACAGTTGAAGCTGTGTGCTTTTAGTGTTTGGATCGATAGTACCTCTGCCACACACACAAATAGTCATTTCCTACTGGAACTTTTACATTCACCTTCTATGGCACTATGGGCCTTTACAGATAACATTCATATTCAGATGCTGAGATATGAGGATTATGAAACATCCACTGAGGTCTAAATGAAATCACATGTTTTCTCATGTGATGGAGGAACATGCAATGCTAATTTGGGAGTGATAAAGTGACCACTTAAAATAGTGACAGTGTAATGTGCCCAGAGCCCAAACAATGCTACCCATCTCCTAAATGTGAAAGAGACAAGGAGTGATTTTCTTCCAGAACTCCTCCTGTGAGGGTGTATTTACTACTATGTTCATTCTGGGAAAATAATTTACCCTTCTCATATCTAGAATTGGAAAGTCAAGTTTTTTCTGCCATTGACATAGTAACAATTCCTAACACAAATTTCAGGGCACAGCTATATTTTACTTCTATATTTTGAATATTACCTTCCAAGTATCTTTTAGTTTAATGGCATAAGTCAAACTCAAAATTAGTTACTGAGAAATGACAAAATGAGGTATGTGGGGCTCGATATCTATGTAGCTTGAACTAGAGAAAGGCTTTGAGTTACAGGTACTGTTTCACTAATTGAATGTGTGAACTGTACATGTATAAAACTGCACAATCCTTTCAATCCTTGGTCTGCAGAACAAACAGTAGAGCATCATATAATGTAGTTTTACTTGCCTTTTAAAAATAAGGTTATAAGCAAATGTATGGAGAAGCACTCATATATGGATATGTTAAAGATGGCTATCAAATAATTATATTAAAATTTTCATGGAATATAAAATGTTATATCAAGCTTGTTCTGAGTTTCTTTGAAGTTATAGAATTATGTTTTAAATCTTAATCTTTATTTTTATTTGTTTGCCTATGTCTTGATTTTTATTAATAAGTCAACAAGCGAAGTGTTTTGTGGCAAAAAGCTTTCTGGGACCTGTGCCAGGCAGAAGTACACTCTCGGAGTAAAAATCACAAAGAGCAGGTATCCAAGAGAGCTGATGATCTGACATGCCTCTCAGGGGAATATGATGAACACAAGAGCCACACTTGGATCTATCAATCAAGCAGGATGTCATGACTTTAATAATGATTGTCAGATAGTATAAATCCAATCACTAGAATAAGAATATAAACTCTGATCTCCATGTATTATACTGTGGAAAGAAACTACCTTGGACCTGAACAAACATGGACATTTTCAAAAAGTAATTCTGGCTTTGGCTTTGATCCAGGATACAGTAGAATTGTGAGTTAAAGGAAAGCATTCCTGAGAATTAATGAGCTCCCCTATAATCCTCTGCAGTTTGTGTAGAACAAACTGCTGTCCTTCTWCTATATGGACTACTGTCCCAAGCAGATATACAAAAAGATACACAAGCAAATTCCCAGGTTCCAAATACATAAGTGCACACACACACACACACACACACACACACACACACACAGAGAGAGAGAGAGAGAGAGAGAGAGAGAG
>BDUI01000476.1:71703-83112 GCA_002335545.1 Apodemus speciosus | reverse complement strand
TTCTTTCTTTCTTTCTTTCTTTCTTTCTTTCTCTTTATTTTTTTTATCCAAGATAGTGTTTATGTATCTCAGTCTTGTCTTGACCTCACTATGGAGTCAAGGACGACCTGAAACTCCTGATCTTTCTGTCTTTATCTCCTAAGAGATAGGGATTATAGGAATCACCACCAACCTTAGTTTATGCAAGACTGGGAAAAAAACCAGAATAATCTAAATGCAAGGCAAGCATCTCCTCCACCYCCACAAAAAAGCTACATTCCCATAAACGTTTTGGTAAATCATCTAATAAAACCCATGCTAACCTTGCAATGTGCAGCTTTGGACCATCTGTGTAACTATGAACAGTTTGACTGAGCAGGTTCATCCTAACTTAAGTGCAAATGTATTGGCAGATCTACAATGAGAAATTGCTCTTTAAAAAAATGCCTTAGAGTTGTGTGTGGTATAAAAATCGTTATAGTTCTGGAACTGAGAAAATAATGGCTGCAATATGAMTTCAAGTAAATTTTCCCCAAGAGGTGGAAATATTTTTTTAGTAAATTAGAGATGCCTCTATCACTATAAGTTTTGTTTTTGTTTTGTTTTTGTTTGTGTGTGTGTGTGTGTGTGTGTTTGTGTGTATGTGAATCATACAAAATTGGTCAGTAATCCTCTGTGTTTCACAATTGGCATTTATTATTTTACATTTCCTCCATGTATTTCTATTGATACTATAAATGCTCTTTTCCTAGAACAGAGAATCCCAAAGCCACCTTCTCAGCCACCCTCTATGCACACAGAGTATAGAAATGCCTTCTCTTTTCCTGATATTATATTAGTTTATACCCTAACTGAAAGCTAGACAACTTCATGCAACAATCCTGACTGAATGAAGTATGAAATCCTCTAATATGGGCTTCACTGAGCAAAAGTATCATAAAATTTGCACAGCTTATCTTAGCAGAGAAGATAAAACAAAAGATAATTAATGGTGCTGTTTAGATGACTGTTGTAGTTTAACAATGAAATAACCTGCAGAAGCTCACATGCTGGAACACTTGGTCCTCAGCTGATTGCACTGTTGATGAAGGTTGTGGACCACTAGGGAGATGGAATCTCAGTGGAGGAAAGGAGACAAAGGAGGTAGGACTTGAGGGTATTTACCCCAGTCCTACTTCATCTTCTTTCTCTGCTTAACTRCCATTTATAAGACTTGGCACCACACTCAGATAACATCATTTAATTTCAAATCACTCAGTGAACTAGGCTATTAAATTCTGTGTCTTTCACATTGAAGAAAGAGAAACTCAGAAAACCCAATAGCCAATTTAGCTTATAATCAGTGGGGCAGCAGTTGCAATATGAACTTGATTGTGACTGCAATTCTAGGACCTGTTTCACCTCTCTCAAGCACTTCGCCTAGACTGAAGGGACTTTGTGGCCTGATGCTTGTGGCTCCACTGGCTTTGCCTAGSCTACATGTGAAAATATTGAATTTGTATTAAGGGAACTATAATCAAGAATAGTGCATGGAGAGATTGTCCTATCCTTTTTTTCATTGACCTTCTTACTTGACTGGTAAATTTTGGTTGTGCTTTTCCTCACTGAAATCTGTACACTGAAATTTACATTTCACTGATCAGTATGTAAGACTATTCTGCAATATCTCTCAATGCTGCCTTGACAGATGATTCAGCTATGGTTAGTTCTCCAACTTCATTTTRGTATCTGCTGATGAATCAGGCATGAGGACAAACAGACAGATTTAGAGCAATGTAGTTAGTTCGGTGGCCAAGGTTTTCAGAGGAAGGTATGAGCTCCCAGATTAAGGATATCTCTACCAATCTTGAAAAGTAATTAGAGGGCTTCCTGGCAAGACATCATTGACCATGGACTAAGCATGTAAAATGATGGCGTAGAGACCTAAAAACATGAAGAAAGAATAGTAACTGTCAAAAGTTTGAACAGGTCTCATGTAATACCCGGGCATGATGTCAACAGTTTTATCCATAACACTAGAAGACATATATAACTGATTGCCAGGAGATCAGTGGACAATTAGCCTATTGTAAATGGTAAAGTTCAGTGAGAGATTTTGTCTCCCAAAATGAGTTAGAACTTGCATATCCATGGTATTTACATATTCACTGAGACTCATTAAAGCCCATAACTTGTAAATGAATAAATAAATCTATCAATCTGAATATAAAGTAAATAAAATAACTAATTAACAAAGAAAAAAGTAAATCTTAAATAAAAACAGTAAAAGTGATTGAGGAAGAAATCTTGAAGCTAACTTCTGATCACACATATTCACTCACAGATGAGTTACATTTCTACAGATGTTTAACATAGATACACACACACACACACACCCATACACACATGAATGTGTACATGTGTGCACCTGAATGTGCGCATGTGTGCACATGAGCACTCACCCTAAAAACTAAACTAAAATAATTAAAGTAACTCTAAGAAATTATAACATGAAATACAACATTCAGAAAGAAAGATGAGTCCAGAGAAGCCAGCAAGAATTAGTGCAGTGAGGGCATAGCATAACAGGGCATAAACAGGAGGAACATGAGATCAGGATTTTATTGTAAAGGGCTCATTCTGCCCCAAGGGGGGAAATACAATGAAAAGTAGGAGGTGAATGTTCCCACAAAGCTAGTGATCTCTAGACCATCAAGAGGTCCAAAGGATTATTAATAATTACTGAGTTGAAACTCTTGAAGGGAAATCTATAAAATGTTAAAAAATTTGCTTTATAAAAAATGGTTGCATTTATTTTTATATCCTTATGCTATGAATATCAATATCTCTTCTTGAGAGATAATAAAATCAATACCCAGGCTGCCTCTGATTCTTTTATCATGGGTCTTAGTAGTTCTTGTATTAATGTTCTATTATCTGTGGCCTTGAGGTCTCTTTACATAAGGTAGTTTCAAGTTAAAGTTTTTCAACAGTTTGTACTTGATATTACTTTTTCTAAAAAGATGTCTTTCATTTTATTTGTGTGTATGTATATGTGTATTTGCCTGTGACTGTATATGGGCCTGCATAATTGTTTGCACACATACTGTGTACAGGTGTCCCACAGATGCCAGACAAAAGTGTTGATTTATTGTAGCAGGAGTTCTAGGTGTTTCTTCTGCGTTACCTGCTGTGGGTACTAAGAACTGAGATCCGGTCCTCATGAATATGCAGAAGTGCTCTTTACTATGAAGTCATCTCTCCAGATTCCAATTTTGTTCTCTGTTTTAATACTTGCTTTGGGTAAACTATCCTAGCAGACTGTCTCTGTGATTTTCAGCACCATTCCCTCAAGGTTCATATTCTTTCAGTGTGCTGTACTGACAAGGATGGGTTTATGATATCTCCATCATGATTACAAGGTGAGACATATGTAGAACATTAAGGCAAATACCAGGACATCTCTATCAATCAGGAATTTCTTTCTATCGATTAGAACAATTAAACTTTATCTTTAACAGTTTTACTATTCTTATAGTTTTCTAGGTCTAGAATATATAGTGTCAGGTGGAGAACTTAAGAGAAAAAGATACTTCATTCTACACTGAGACATGTTCTACTTCTTCTAGCAAAGAAAAGACTTAAGATAGTGTCTATATTGATTTGTAGACCCAGATAATCCTAAATTAGTGATCCTCCTGTCTCCATAGCTGAACACTGTCATCACATATGTGGACATTTACCTTAATGCTGTTGGATGTGTATCTAGCAGACAAATTGTTGCTTTTACTCAAAGTTCACAAAAACTCTATAGGGTAGCTATTACAGCCATTTATAAGATGAAGGGATTGGCTAGGAGAGTTCATGCAGATTGTTGGCTCTGAAATTTAGCTTAAATGATACAAGCTCTGTGTCAACACTCTCATGCTTTCGTACCTTTTCATGTAATTTAGTGTTAGCATTAGATTGAGCACTAGAAATGACATTAAGACATCCTAAGAATGTTTCTTGGTTTCTAATGTTCTATGTCATAACCACTTTAAAAKTTCATAATCCATTTCAGGCAGTGTTATAGACATTGACATCAATGAATTGCTGATTGTTTGGCAACACCCTGGAGACATTCTTCCCTGGAAGCAAACAKTAGAGCCAAGTACCTGGGTGTGATTACTGACCTTGTTTGTCAATTATGAGCCATGCTCCTAGGTAGACCTGAAAGAGTAATTACTGGAAAGAATAAATGCTGTGGGAGGTCCCTTCCCCCAGAGAGTGACTAGCTCCCTCCCATGGCAAWCCATATTTGAGGAAATGTGCGGGAAAACAGTGCAATACCTGCATGCCAACAATATCTGTAAGAAAGTACATCCATCATTGCCACTGCTGCTTCCTTTGCCCCTGAAATCAGAACTTACTCATTTTCTCTTCCAACAATATTACCAGAGCTTGCAGGAATCTTCCAGGCCTTCATCAGCAGATTGGGATTTCTGAGTCATCTGCCTTCATGCAATGAGCAGCTAATGATTTGTGAGTTTCTCTAGTGGGCAGACAGTGATTGGGTACATAGCACCTTGCAGAACAAGACAGCCATTATGAATTTTCCTGGTCAGTACTAGCTTTCTTTCATGTTGTAGGACTCAAGAATTATGATGTATTCAACAAGAGCTTTTTACCATCAAGGTCTGGAGGGGACCAGTATTCTCTAGACACAAGAGGTGAGTTGTACACTTGAACTCATAGTTGCTGATACAGCACACACAAGACCTATATAAACTCAAGTGATACAAATACTTAGCATGAAGGGGGAAGATAGTCATGAAACCACACACCTTTTTAATGAACCATTGAAGAGCTGTGTGGATAGAGAGATGAAATTTTTATAATCATCCAGTGGATAATTAAAAACTGAAAAGTATATAGTTGACACTTATTGAAAATTTAATTTAATGTCACATTTTGTTTTAAATGAAGACATAAAGTTAAATTGGCATAGAATGGGGGCATGATCTTGGAAGAGTTGGAAGGAAGATGGATAAGATCAAAATTCAACACAGAAAACTCTATTCTAGGAAATTCAGGTCAAGATGCCCCAGCTAACTTACCTTCTATTAAACCTCCCTTTAAGCACACTGCTTATTTTACCTTTTATTAAACTGCTGGATTGCACAAAATCTCTATCTGCAGCTGCTGAGCAAGATACCAAAGTGTGGACTTGTCTTTAAAAACTCCTTACTCTAACCAGTTGGTTCCTGAATACCTAAGTGTCATCCTAGCCAGCTGGAATAAAGACACAATTGGCTATAAACTAAGGTGAGTGCTCTTCTTTGGTGGGTTTTCATTGATAATAAATCTGCTAACAATTCCAGCCTTGTCACATACACACAAGTTTCGGTGCCTTACAGATTCTGAGGCTTATTTGCCTCCAAAAAAGGGAAGCCACAATATTTTCTTGAAGGGAATAAATGGTTTGCGTTTTTCTCTCTGTTTTCATTGTAGGACAGGCAAAATGGGAGAAAACACAGAAAATGTGAAGCATGAATTTTGAACAAGTAGAAGAGGTCTTTAAATTAAAACTTGCAAAACAAACTATGAAAGTCAGTATTTCTCAACATGAATTTTGCAGAACAGTGATCCTAATAAATGAGGTGTATGGCAAAATCAAAAGAGGACTCCTTAGTCTCTTCAGCATTTAGAAATTATTGATAGGTATTGGTAGCCAAACATCCTGCTTCTCACTACATCCTCTACATCTCTCCAAATAATTTAATTGTGGCCGCGTCTACCTAGTATGAAAAATCCTTCTTCAAGGGGGAAAGGATAGAACTCTTATACTTCAGAACTCCAATCACATTCTTGTCTTTCTAGCCATGACATGAAAAGCTCTTCTAATAAATTTCTTAACCATCTCTATGGTTCCATCTCTATGTTCCCCTGATTTATACACATGGAGCCTTCAATAACATTTCACACATATTAATACAACAATTTCTGCAAACCATTTGATGAAGGTGGAGTTAACCTTTAGACTTTCATGGACTCCTTCCACAACCTAGCTAATTAATCTTCAGATAAACAATATAAGGTTTTCATATTTTAATTCTCAGTAAATACATTAGTGAGAAAAAGAAGGACTCTTTCAAGTATTTACTGAAATATACAGACAATGAAATATAAAGACAATGAAAAGGATGGCCAAAAACCAATATATATGTATTCATTTGTCATGAAACCCATGAAAATGCAAGACAAAAATGTACATTGTTCTACAGAGARGCATACAGTAAAGAGACTTCTTATAATTTATTTCTATAACATGGCTGTTTATTTTCCCACTTGCTCTGGAATATTTGTCTCTACTATAATGTACTATCAGTTTAACAAAGCACTGAAGTTGGACAAGTGTTGATTGTGTTTTCAATGGATAATCTACTTGGGACAGAGGAGAGATTGGTATATGACAAGAAAACTAGTAAGAGACTGAAGCATGCACTGGAATGATAGAAAAAAAAAACATTAAATAAGAGAAATGTGCTTCAGTGTCAGTTAGGAATGATGACCATTGAGAGCTGAGCTGAGTGTGTAGGAAAACTTGCTATGTACACATGGGGACCTAAAGCAAATCTCCAGTCCTATGAAGAAAAGGACAGAGGTGTGCCTGGACTTCAGCTATTTTGTGGGTTATTTTTTACACCCTTTAAAATCCTTTCCCCACCCTTTCAACCACATAAAATAGATAGGAGATAAAAAAAAAGACAGTGGCTAAAGACCAACATTATCATTAGACCACTTTCTGTTGCTATTGACAATCTAAAGCAGCCTCATATCTCACCCCTGAGATTAAAATAAAAACCTATTCTTATAATATTTCTTTGTTTGTTAAAGAAATGAAAATGCCAAATTTGTCACAGTAAAAGGTTAGTCCTGCAAATGCCTTAATGTCTTATTGTTCCATTACTGTAAGGGATCAACAAAGAATCCAGGTTCAGTGAGAGACCCTGACTCAGAAGAATAAGACAGAAGGTGATGGCGAAGGACACTTGGTCTAGAAATGAACTCTTCAGTCCTGTCCTCTAAACGTTCTCCAGACAGATGTTGTTACTTTATCTATACAATAAGAATACCACCAGCACATGGATACATGTAAATATAAGTCTAAAAATGGAGAGAACACCTAGCTGATTGAACAATTCATATTTCTTAAGATGTATGCTTTATACATTTTAGAATTGGAGTTTTCACATTAACAAAGTGTACAGGTGAAGATGTAAAACATGAGATGTGAAATATACATACACATGTATGTATATATATTCCATCTCTCTCTCTCTTACACACACACACACACACACACACACACACACAAAGAATTACCTCTTGACTCTCCTCAAACATTATATGCCTGCTGAGATGGATTGCAATGTAACCTCCTAGATCCAGGTAATTTGAATAAAATTATATCATATATTATTGGAGGGAACATATGATAGAGGAACATAGGTCAGAGCCAAACTTTGTGTGTAAATTTCAATGACAACCTTGAGTGAGATGGTGAACCTGTGTCAGCTGCTCTTTCTCCTGCATTGTATTAGTTACAATATTCATTGCTGCAATAAAAAACAAACAAAAGCAAATTGAAGAATTGAGAATTCCCTTCAGCTCACAGTTCAAGAGTATAGTACCATCTGTGTAGACTGGTCACACTGTATCAGAATTCAGGAAAAAAAGAACTAGTAATGTTCAATTCACTTTATCTTTATTATTATTTTTTTTTCATTTATTTCACCAAAACACATATACGGATCCTGCCTAGATGTATTAATCACCTTTGAATGCTGTAAAGACATACCATGTCCAAGTCAGGCACCTTATAAAAGACAACCATTAATTTGGATTTTCACAGGCTCGAACTAAGGGGGGGGGGGCAGGGAGTGTGTTGGGTAGAGAGGCATATACGTGGAGGCAGGGGGAAGGAGAAAGGGGAGGGGTTGGGTGTTTTAGGGAAGGGGAGATATYGGGAAAGGTTTTACCATTGGCAATGTAAATGAAGAAGATATTCAATTAAAAAATAAAAAATAAATAAAAAAAATGGATGTTCACAGTTCCAAGGGATTAGAGTTCATTAGCACTCTTGTATGGAGTGTGACAGTAAGTAGGCAGGCTTAATCCTGGAGCAGTAGTTTAGAGCCTACATCTGTTTCACAGGCAAGAGGGAAAGAGAGGGTGTGAAGGAAAGAGGATAGGGAGAAGAAAGAGGGGCAGGGGAGAGGGAAGGGAGAAAGAGAGAGGAAGAAGAGAGAGGGAGAGGGAGCTGAGAATTGTGTAGGCTTTTAAAATCTTCAGTGACATACCTCCAACAAGGTTACATTTCTAATTCTTTCCAAGCAGTTTAATCAACTGGGGATCGAGTATTCAAATATATGAGCCTGTGGGATGCGACTCTCATTCAAACAAGCACACCAGATTTAAGATAGGTCTTCCCACCTCACTTAACCCAGTCTAGTAATCCCAGTAACAATACGCCCAATGGTAGCTCTCCTAGGTGAGTCTATGTCCTATCAAGTGTTAATTATTATCAGTCACTACAGCTGTCAAATGAGAATTCTACCATTAACCTTCACATACAAAACTGTGAACCTCAGGGCAATACATCATGGGCTGACTTTTCCCATTATGAGCTTCATGACTCTAAGGAAACAACTGCATCTATCTGTGTGCTGTTTCTTTCCTGTAAACTAGAAGTCAGCATGCACTTCACTATAGTTATTTTGAAGATTACTGTGCTAAAAGAGCTATAGGTAACTTTAGGTGGTTTACTTTTAGGCTTCTAATTATCACAGACATGATGACTCACTATTGTCATTTTCTCTCAGTCATGCTGTTGCTTTCATGTCAGAACAGTGCTTATGCCATGGTAGAGGCTGAAGACAGATGATGTAAACCAGCTGGTCCCTCAAAGCTCACGTTAAGAATTCATAAGATTTTAGTATCAAATCTATTTCATATGAATAGAGATTAACTGCCATTTCAATATTCAGCTAATTTTAAATAGATGTTCAAGTCTCCATCTTGTTATTCACCCCAACCTTAGACTGGTTCTCTTTCCTTTACATAAGAGAATGTTGAGACAGCTCATTGGAACTCTTGATATTGCAAAATTGCTTTGTATCTGTCTATATATTGGGACACATTTGTTAACATCCATGTGTGTCTCCTTTCCCTTTAGGAAATCTGCTTTATCCTATAAACTGATTTGTCAGAAACATGATTTAGTAATTACTAGGAGTACATAATATTTGAAGATAAAAATACTCCCTCAGCCATAACTTTTCTATATCAGTGGGTTGATCAAATCTCATTACTTTCTCAATAGGTGGCATCTGTTTCAGGTGCATATTCAAAGGTGTGCAAATTCTAGATATTAAACTGTTCCTTTCTGTCCTTTTTTCTTTCACAAAGAGGTATTAGTGATGGAAGAAAGAACAGATGATTGAGCTCTGAATAATTTCTTATGAAAATCTATTCACTTTATATTAAACTTATTCATCCCTATTAATCTCAGATTTGTTTCAACCTTGATTATTTGGTCATGGATAAAACAGCTGACAAGAAGACAAGAGTTTAAAGAACTCTTCTTCTTTTTCTCCTTTTCTTTCATGATATTGTATATGAATGTTCCCTTTGAAAAGTTCTTTCTCACCCACTTCAGCTTCCAGGAGATCAACTCACCTAGTCAGGATCTGAAAAAAGAACAAGTTGTTATTCTTAATAAGACAAGCCCTGTTCTCCTGGAGGACATTTAGTGTAATAAGATGCTCAGAGCCTTTCCTTTTTCTGGTCTTACTGGATCATGGGCCTATTTTAGAAATCAGATGAAATGTAAAAATGTTTATACTAGATAATTAACCAGATGCACTCATACCTACAATAACTTTTGTACATTCTCAGTGGATTCTTGGAACCACTTACAAGCAGTCCAACTGGAGCTAGTGATATGATGCTGTGGTTAATACTGCTTGTATCTGGGCAGTGGTGGCACACGCCTTTAATCCCAGCACTTGGGAGGCAGAGGCAGGCGGATTTCTGAGTTCGAGGCCAGCCTGGTCTACAGAGTAAGTTCCAGGACAGACGGAGCTACACAGAGAAACCCTGTCTCGAAAAACAAACAAAAAAAAATACTGCTTGTATCCATAAACACTTGATTTTTCATCTAAGTGCCATGACATCTCAGACATGCTCTTCCACATGTCTGTAATCTGAAAGAATGGGGCAGGAATTGAGAAAAGGAAATTTTTGGGCTCATTGGTTGACTTCCTGGATGAAAACTCTGAATCCCTGTGTTCAGTGAGAAACCCTGGATTAAAGTAATTAAGTGGACTGCAATAGCAGAATATACTCAATGCCTTCCTCTTGCCTCTGGATATACTGGGTATACCTTCATACACACACACACACACACACACACACACACACACACACACACACAGACACACACATTTACAAAGAGTACTACTCTGCTCTGGGATGGAAGTGTCTCTTACGTGGTAAGGGATCTACCTTATGTGAATATAGGTATGATTCCTGTAGCCACCAAAATATGAATTATGCATTCATTCAATCAATAAAATTACAAAAGTGCTAACTTTCTTTGACAAGCTTGATGAGCAGTAGTTTGTGGGAATGGGTTTCCATCAGAATTACTTTATTCTCCCCTCTTGTTGTTATGGATAATCTTCTATGTCACCTTGGTGGGATTTTCAATGGTCATGGAAAGAAATATTAGGACATATTTGTGGGGRAGTTTCAAGATTAGGTGAGTGGAATGGAAAGAAACATCATAAATATAGGCATTATATTTATGTCTGTGCCAAAAATTAATAAAGTTAGGTGAACACCAGTACACAGCTCTTCCTCCTTCTTCACTCATTGTGCTGTTACTTCCATGAGTGTGTATCCTGAAACCATGGGTGAGAATCAACTTTTTTTCCATATATTGCTTTGTCATATATTTTTATTTCACATTTTATTTTTTTTTTGTTATTAGGTTTATGATTGTTTTGCATGCATGTTTCTATGTGCCCCATATTTATTGATGATGCCTTTGGAAATCAAAAAAGGTATTGTATCCCCTGTAACTGGGGTTAACAATAGTTATACACATCTTCCTAGGTTGTCTAAGATGGAAGCAAGTGCTTTTTACTGTGCCATCTCTCCAGTACCATTTGCCAGGTATTCCTTTATAGAAGGAAAAAAAATACCTAATTCACTTCATTAACATAATGCCAGTCATAAGAATTGTCCCAGTGTTGATATGAGACTAAAAGGAAAGGTATCTATTGATAATATTTGCTAACACAATGCATTTTTATCAAAGAACAGTTGGGGATGAGATGAATATAAATATGACATCACTCTATTCACTAACTCTATTTAAGAGCCTCTCTTAATGGAAAAAAA
>BDUI01000476.1:44893-62234 GCA_002335545.1 Apodemus speciosus | reverse complement strand
TTAATTAGTGGTTCAGGTAAACTTTTTGAGTAGATTGTGCTACATAACAGTGCTATTCTTTAGAGCTGGGGGAGGGATTCTTTACAAGGTTTGCATAAGTTATCTTATATAGTAGTAGGCAGAATCTATGGGTCTGGAAAACAAAACTATTTCCCAGAAGGGGTCAGAGAGAGCTAGCCTTGAAAAGACAACAACAACTCACATTTTAATAAGAGCTCCAATTGAGTGTTATTCTTAATAAGATGGTAGACTGAGAAAAATATATGTGAGATTTAAAATTATGTGTAGTGGATTGAAATCTCACTGTAATCCCTGTATAGGATGTAATATTGGTTCAGTTACCTACCTAGTGAAGCTTCCACCTTCTCATGAAAAGAACAAAAACACATTTTCTTTATGACTGCCATAAGGAACAAAGTAAAACCTCACCAACTGCAAAAGTTGGGATGGGGTATATGTATGAAATCCTCCCAAAGACACATTGGTTACTATTACTTCTCTCTCTAATGATCTACTAATCYAATCTACTGACATAGTGCTAATTTTGTCTAATTATTAGTAATGACTACAATTAGAAGTGCTGATTTCTCTTAATTGCCTCCTTCGAAGAACTTGTCTTTGTGGATCTCAGTCCATGCTGCCCCCGAGGCTCAGTGTGAGGGAAGCCAGTAAAAAGGGAGTTTTGACCTGCTTTCCCAGATGACTGTCGTGGAGGCACCACAGACCTAGGTGTGGTGGGAGATCCTTCTTAGGAATAGCACATCCTCAAACCTTTTCTGTACACTGTAATGCTGGTGGGTCTCTCTGCTTCTGTGAATTATGTCTTTCTACTTCATATCATTGATTGCCCATTATCTATAGTTTGAAGAAAAGTAACAGTGGATAATGGAAAATGAAGCAAACTATTGTTCTGAGCTAAAGGCACTGGCTTAACTCTAATACAGTAATCTTAGAAGGCACAAATAGAGAGAGAGAGAGAGAGAGAGAGAGAGAGAGAGAGAGAGAGAGAGAGAGAGAGAGAAATTCAAGCATGTGCCCTAACCCTCATAGTAAGTACTCTGCTTTGGGATAAAGAATACACTTGGCTCATCAATTTTAATTAAAGATTTGGGGAAAATATTATAATCATAAAAAGGATATAACATCAAGCTAAATGCAAATTTATCTGAGTGTTTTAGATAAAATTTTTAGACATTATACACTTCACTGGTCACTGGGTGCTGTGCTTTTCAAATTTCTACTGATCTTCTGAGGCTTTATTACTTGACATGTGGCATTTGAGTGAGATATCTATGAAAGCAGACGCTTAGGATACAATGTGTAGAACTGTAACTCCATAAAAGATAATGAACCAAGCTGAGGAGGGGAGGAAGACCAGAAGAGAGAATGAAGAAGGGAACCAGAAAAGGAGAGAGGAGATGAGAAGAGAAAGAAGGTACCATGGAGAGGACATCTGGGCAGGAAGTGGTGCAGTAAACCCAAAGAGGGAAGAAGCCTTTATTCACTGAGTACAAACATAATACAGATGTTCAGAGGGCAGAGTTAATTCTGATATCCTGATGATGCTTAATTTCTCCCTTACCTCAGCTCAGGAAGTCTCCATCCCCAATTCCTTATATTTAGTATTGCTACCTGAAGAGTCTGTCCTCACAACATTCAAAGGTTCTGTGCACATTGTTCTCTGTAGTTTCTCTTCTAACAGCTCTGCATGGCCAACTTCTATGAATTGGAAGGTATGCCCCTTAAGGACAGATTTGGGGAAGTAGTGGAATCATAGAATAGTAATTTAGAGACAGAGGGTAGGGGTAATGGAACTAGGCCAGTATTCTGAGTTGGGTGGATGATCAAGCCTATGCTGCAACAGTTTTTGCTGGGAAGCATCATCTTATTWAGTGACTTCCTACACTGTATAACAAATTGGAGCTGAAATGCAGTAGACACTCAAATCTTCTTCTACACTTTCTATGCAACATATATATACATAYACACATATATATATATAAATGTTTGTGTCTGTATGACTGTATATACACACACATGTATGTATCATATATATAATGCTTGTGTCTGTATGTCTGTATGTGATATTTGTGTAATATATATGCACATGAAATGTGTGATATTTGTAGATATGCATGTGATTTTTGTGTATGTTCCTGTGTTGGGCAGGGTCTTACATATATCTTGGTGCATGTGTGGAGGGACATGTGTATGTGCATGTGCATGTGTAGATGCTTTAGGGGCATTGTGCTTACAGAGGTATAATACTACATCAACTACATCCATCTCTTTGTTGGTGCTTGGGATTCAAACTCAGGCCCTCACTCTTTCACAAGCACTTTAGTCACTCAGCTTTCTTATGAGCAACCCTAAACTGCCATATATTTTGGGCTATTTTCAGATAGTGTATTTCTGCATCAAACGTAAGTTGTTAAAAACAATATGAATGCAGTGTGATAGTCTTTTTCCTTTCTGTCTTCACCACTGTTGGTATCACCCAGAAAAGCTCAATCAATTTAGCTGGTACAAGAAACAGGTAAAATTAACATACTCCCAAGAATATTCACAAAGTTAAGTAGACAGCAGAGAGACATAGGAATTTATGCTTGAAAATCAATTACTACTAATAACACAWGAAGTTGATTCACACAACTGTTGATGTTTTCCTTCCACAGAGCAGGCACCAGAGGAAGTAAGGATGCTTCATCAATTCCCAGTTGAGAGGGCCAGGATTCACAGTGTTGAGCTTTAATTATAAACTCCTTAATAACTAGTTCTCATGTTGCTGACACAAACCAATATAGTTTACAAACTAGAAGACTTTGTCAGAATGATGCATATAGGCAGTGTGTGTAACATGCTGTCGTAGAAAAAATAAATGAAGTGTTCAGGATAGGGACACTCTGTATTTCCAGAAAAGAACGCATTTTAGAGCACTGCATACCTTTTGAATACCTATTGCTCTCATTTGGCACAAACAATGTGACCATTTGCCGAGTATAATTTAGCTTTATAATTTAGCAAATCTGTGATTATGTGTATTTAGGAACTCATACATTCCTGTGATTTGAATTTTCTTGGCCATTATTCTCTTTGAAAACTCTGTGATCTGTCCTTTCAAATGTCCTTCTTGGCTTCCTTACTAGYCATTACCTGATCTGTTGAAATTATCTCAGCTAGTTTTCTTACTAACCTTTTGTTCTATTCCATTCTAAGACTCATTAATCCTGTTGAAGAAATGGAGAGWCTGGAGATCACTTATGTGGCAAAGTTCTTACATTGAAAGTTTTACAACCTGAGTTTGACCCATAGAACCCTCAAATAAATTCCTGTTTCAGGTATGTTTTATGGCCCACACCTCAAAAGTCCTGACCAGATGTTGACCACAGACCACATGCACAAACATACATGTGCATACATACACACACATACACACACAATTATGAAGGGGAAAAATTAAAACATTTTAATACTAATTAGACTTTAAATTCCTATCACTCATATAGTGGGTCTGAACTTTCATTAACTCTAGTTCTAGGGTTTTTAATACCCTCTTTCRGATTCTGCAGGCACCAGCCCTGTACGATAGTGCACATGGATATGGATATGTATACATACAAGCAAAATACTCATGTGCCTAAAGAATAATGATATTTTAATAAGTAAAATGCCTTAGTGAAACTGTATCTTTTCAATTAAAAAGTCCCATTTTCTTTCTTTCTAACCCACACCTTTACTTTCTCCTCCTTCTTTATATTAATCAGTAGCATATCCCTTGTTAGTCTGTTGAGTTTTCCCAACTCTTAGCTTCAGTTTTACATTGCCCAAGACCACACTTGCATGCTCACTGTATGCCTTCCACTGTGCCTGTGCTTACATGTGTCGCAATATTTAACACTGACACAACTAGTGAATTATTTACAGGCTGCTGAGCTTTTCACAATTCCTGGAGGTCATGAAGTAGGTCTTAGTTGTTAATCTTCACTTCTCCAACTACATCAGAAACTTGACTTTGGGAAAGAAGAACAGCACTTGCAACTAAGTTCATTGGCAAGTTCTTCAAGTCTGTAACACAAATTGTCTCCCAAAACTTCCACCTTTCTGTTCATGAATAAGAGGACATAGGTATCTCAAAGTCATTTTTCATGAATAATAAAATGGATTTTCCATTAAGAAGGTATTTTCCTTAATCCAGCACTAAATTGCATTGAATAGAGTCCAAATTCTCCTTTATATCAAACCTAAGGGAATGAGAGAATTTCCTTATAGCAATGAGAACACATATTTTTAAGATTTTAGGTGAAACTTTCATTAACATAGCATAAAGAAAGTGAACCAAATGAGCTCAATCTTGTAGAAAGATCAGCTAACCAAAGAGCTGTTTACTTGTTATTGTTTTCTTCCCTTCTTTCTTTCTTTTCTGTCTTTCTTTTATTTTTTTTTTCAGGATACAAATGCTTTCATGCTGCCCAAGGCCTGCTATGAAACAAATCCAGTAGGAAGTTCGTGCTGCAGATTTCACACTCTTTAAGCCAGCCTCAACTTCTATTTCATTTTACAGTTGACTTCTCCTTGGAATTTCCAGAAGAGTTACAAGTAATAGTTGTGCAGCAGCACAAAGTTATCACATCTTAAATGCAATACTCTGCCAATATAAAGTAGAAAATCTGAGTTTAAGACAAAAAAAAAAAAACTCTTACTAGAAAATCATTAAATCATCCCAATATCCATTTACTTGCTCAATCTTTTAGGCATTTTTATACATTATTGCAAATAAAACATGCCAAAGAGGTAATTCATCTTAGATGAGGCAAAATGAATTATAGAAATTGCTATAAAAAGATAAATAGGAACACTTTACTTAGACAGAAAATTCAAAATTTTCTGTCCCTGTTGCCAAGATACTCACAATACATTCTGCATTAGAAAATTGTGTGTGTGTGTGTGTGTGTGTGTGTGTGTGTCTTTGTGTGTATGTGTGTAGATGGAAGACTGCAAGGATAAATTTTAAGGGAAATTGGTACTGTAGACAAGATTAATAAGCAACTCATACAAATAAATCCAAGAGACATGAGACAGTGTGGTTTGTTTGTAAAATGTAGAGCTCCATATTTTGTTAGGAAGGATATTAAAGATGAGATTTAGATTATTATGTAAAGACAGATGAGTTGGACCATACCATACATGACAGGACTCCATAGCACTACCGAAGCATAACTATGGCCTGACATTGACAAAAGTATGAGATAGAATGTCTACAGAAGTGCCCTTTGTGTCTGGTGCTTGTGTATACACAGCACTATATTCTAAATTTCTCCTTAAGATTTTCTTCATCCCTTCTCAAGTTTTTGATCCAGTATCGTAGAGGAGTACCAGAACAGAGAAATGGGAGAGGGGTGATTGGGGATAGGGTGGAGGGAAGGGGACTTAGGGGACATATGGTGAGGGGGGAACTGGGAAAGGGGAAAGCATTCAGCATATAAACAAAGAATATAGAAAATAAGAAAAAGAAAAAAAAATATGAAAGAAAGTAAATCCTCAGACCAGGGTACTCACCAGCTATAAAGTTGCTTTTTTTTGAGCAATGTGATATTTATAGATATGCTTCAGATCTTGGTCTGAATGTTTTTTGCATTTTCTTTTTTCAGGTATGACTCAGGAGTTGAGTTTGTGGAAAACTGCTACCTCATGTCCTTCTACAAAGCTAAGGTTCCGAGACTGAACTTAAAGAACCCTTACAAATTCCTGCAGATGCTATGCAAACTACCTAGTGTCATACATTGGAAGATAGTTTCCAGTAAAGATATTTGTGTTTAAAAGTGGATCTATTTCGGGATTTAGATTTTTCCATTTGATTTAGGGACATGATTAAGATCTACTCATCTGAAATTTGTTCATATGAACTAGATCACTTAATCTACTTTGCTGAGTAGCCTTGTAATGTGTATAAAATGGAGGTACATGCTGCATGCTTACTAGTAGGAATTAAAATCTCATTAAAATCTTAACCTGATTATAGCTGTCTTTCACCTTTGAAGCTCATTAGTCTCAAATACACATAAGTGAAATAACCAGGCAGTAGCATCTCTAGTTAACAATGACAAAATGTTACAAGTAAACATTTTCTCATTAATTAAACCCAGTCCTTTACTCCAGACACCAAGGTTCCTGGGGCCAGTGACTTGCCTTTACAAGCTTACTAAACAATGGTAGTAGTGTTTTAATGAAAGAAATGGTTTCATTTGGGAATATAGTGTCAGTATTGTGTCCAAATTGGTATAGTGCAACTTCTCAAAATCTTAAAAAAAACATTGTCTTCTGCCTTATTAGGCAACTAAACCTATTCTCCATTTTCTTATCTGTTGTGAGTAATTACTACAAACAGGTCATATTTTACCACAGTCTGTGTTATCAGTTGAAAGACATTGAGTTGACAACAAAAATATCTAGAAATTCATTAAGCCATTTCATTTCATGAAAAACGGATACAGTAAAGTAAAGTGGTTAACTCAAAGAAAACTGAAGCCAATTGGACAGATGAGCATAGACAAAAGAAGACTACAACTGGGAAGGTGGCCAATCCTTACTAGGAGAACATATGTGAGAGCAGAGTTGCTCCAGTAGACCTTATTATCATATGTCCTGTACTATAAAATCTCTATTCTAGTTCTTAATTTATATTTTAGAGTTGCAAAATACTAATCTTTTAGATATAGGAGTTAAGTGAAGGTAATGTAAAGGGACTTCAGATTTATCATTAAAGGTCAAAATGAGCTAGTTTAATACTAGAGCATGTTTCCAGACTCTGCCAACTAAGCAGTGGTATTTCTTCATTTCTGATAGCTGTGGATGACTCAGAAAACACTGGATGGCCATTTTCCTGCCCCACAAGAGCTCTACAAGTATTGCTCATATTACTCTTCCGTTTGGTTTGTTAACAGCCTTCAGGTAATTAAAAGTCTSATATCACTTTACTGTCATGATCAACATTCTCACAGATCTTTTGAAATTCAGTATGTGAGAAAAATCTAGAATAGAGCTTATTATATTCTTATCACAATAACATGCCTCTGTGACTCTAATAATAAGCATCAATAAACTTCTCAGAGGTACTTAGTCCTTGTCCTAAGTTATTTCAGAAAAAGTAAAGCTTTTTTTATAAGTTAAAAATTACATCACATCGCTTCTCAGCCTTTTGGCTTAGATCAAGTGTAACAATTACATCATGTAATGTTTTCTTTAAAAACTGAAATTAACAATATGTTTATGTGCATTTCATATGCAGTCCTCCTGTTTTCTAGATACTGTACTTTTTATGATAAAAATTTAACTTGTCTAATCTTACAAGAATAGCATTAGTAATATATTTAGCTGCTGTTCAATTTAGAGTAAACACATATCTTAATTGCTAGTTACAATTTACTGGCAGGGTGGAAATGGACAGTAATTAAATAGACACTTGACCTTTCTGGTCCAAGGTATCCTAGGGTCTAGAACTTCTTAGATATCGATTCTTGTCTCATTTAGCCAAATTACCAAGTCATACCATAGTTTCTTGTGTCAAAAGGAGTTGAACATATAATATTTTTTAAAAAAAATTTACAGTGGCCTATATCTATATTTAAAATTAAGCTGTTCTGTCAGGATAAATCCAATTGAAATGCTCTAGCTGCTTAATATCCTGAAAATCAAGAATGAGATAACTTACAGAGGCTTTTATTACTAGTAGGTAAATATATTCTTACAGTAGAATGTTATATCTGTGTAATACTGGTTTCTTTCTAGCCTGATTTTGTTTTCATAGTACTTAATTAGAAACATATACAGTTTGTGATTGGGTAAGTAGAAATGCCTATGTTTGAGAGGGTGTATGAGAAAACCAAACATACACAAATAGATACTTTCACAATACAGAGTATAATAACAGCAACAACAAGTCATTACAAAAAAGAGGAGACAAGCAAAAGTTATAAGAAACTTCACATCTATATCTTAATATTCATAACTGTCCACCATGGAAGAACTTGGTCACACAATCTATTTTGAAGGCTGATGTTACTCCTTAACATGTAAGTGAAATATTTTTTTTAAAGAAATGATTCTCTTAAATTAAAAGGTGACTCTTGGAAAGGAAATATCTAGTTCCTCAAAGCATATATACAAATGGGAGATGATTGTACATTCCTAGCAAATTCAATATCTACACAAAAACTCTGCACAGCAACCTAGAGAAACTGGGAAATACTCATGATTGCATTGAAAGCCTTATGAGCTCTGAAGACCACTAATATGCATAGATTTCAGAATCAGTGGTTGCTGCAAACTTAATATATCCAGTTTTGACAGTATAATAAACATTCACTATTACTGAAGAAAATCAACTATAGAACACTTAGCGATCAGCACTCTCTCAATGGCTTTGTTACTTGTTAATGGCAATGTAATGGTCACTTTGGAATTTCTGAAGATCATTATCACCAACTTTCTCTTTAAATACCCAGAGTAGGCTTTGTAACTATTGTGGTTATGGCAGACTGAAGTCTTAAACTCATACCATTTTGTTTCATGTATATAATTAAAATACATTGACCATAGTCAAATTTAAAGAAAATATGTCTCCTAGAAGGAATTTTTAAGAAGGGCAATACATGAAGAAGCCCAAGTTATGCTGTGCAACTTACTCATTTCATCAGTATTCTTCACACCTGTAGGATCTTCAAAGTATTTGTTCTCTCCAGATAACAGAATGTACTAAGGGAACGCACAGTTCAGAGGCATACCTTTGTATTAACTGGACAACACTGACCTCTAGTGTTTGAGAAGGTAGAGAAACTATTTCAGTAGCAAAGTTCATTTCCTGTCTAAGGCTCTTGGGTACCATGGGAATAATTTCAAGGAGAAAAGGGCAGAAAGAGGAGAAGAAAGGGGGAACAAAGAAAGGAAGTTTGAGAAGGCAGAAGAGAAAATTCTATTTACCTGAACATAACCTGTGTAAATGAATTCTCTAAAATAATTTATTCACTTATCCCAACACAATGGTAGCCTATTTTGCCTTCATTTATAACACAAACTTTGAGGAAACAAATTGTGAGCTTTCCAATCTTTAGATCACAGAAACACTGACTCTACTTTGAACATCTATCCACCTGCCTGTGCTCTACAATGCAAATTCTCCCATAAAATCCTCTAAGGAATAAGGTAGAAGGATCTTGTATAGCAAATCTCACTTCCCCCTCCCGCCCTGAAAATGATAATACAAATTACAAAAGTAAAACAATATTTTTTGAGTCGTGATAATATTTCTGAGCTTCAGTGTAGGAAGAGAAGATGAGAAAACAAGCCCAGAAACTTGAGGGACTGTGGTAATCCACCCTTGCAAACAACACAGATGGCTTAATTGCATTTTTTTCTCATTTGGGAGTTCCCAGAGAAGGCAAAATTTCTCTTCTTCTGCCTAGCAAAGCAGCTGAGCAATTGAGCTTGAACCTCTCAAAGGTTACTCTATTTGCGTTCAAGTTTCACAAAGTGGATTGTTTAAAAATGCAGCACAAGAGGCAGATCTATGGGAGTCAAAAATCTCTGCCTATTAAATAAGTGTCGTAAGCTTGCTGGGGTCGAAACATGGACAATGCAGCGCATACTCAATATTCCTTCACAGGCACCAGAATTTTGAGGGTAAAGCTCTCCCTCATCTGTCCTGTAATAAGGAGTCATTGATCTCCTGGAGTAACTACATTTGTACTATAATTCTTAGGCCCAAACTCCCAAACCCCATACATGGATGCTCATTGGTTATAAAATGGCCCAGCTGGAACCTTATGCCAAAGGCAGGGAAGAGAGCTCAATACTTAGGGTGGAGGTGGGCATAGAGTTGTTCGGGGCACTTTTCAAATCGGTGGGAGCTGCAGTTGCTGCTATTACACAGCTCGTTGACTCTGAAGGTTCTCTGCCCCTAGAGGCTTGCTCATGGCCCTTGCTTGTCGCCCATGCATCCCTGGCTGAGATTAAGAACCATAGAGCTAACGGAACTCTATGATTCAAAAGAAGGGCAATGCAGCAGAGCAAGCTCATTACAGTTCTGCTAACTTTTGAGATGGTTGGAATGGTCGAACTAAATGGTTATGGTTTCCCTCCTGATCTTTCCTTCTACCCAGAGCATATTCAGTCAGAAAGTAGATACTTATTCCGAGGAGCGTCAATCCCATCTCATCTCCCCCCCACCCGCCCCGCTCTGAATACTCACAATTTGTCGCTGTTAATCCAATGTGCCACAAGCCAGACAGCACCAAAGTCAAAACGCTGATCAGCCTTGGTACAGAATCCATTTCTCCCTCGTGAGTGATTTCTTCTTGTTGAATCCCAAATTCATAGGCACCAGACTTGGCTTTTCTTTCTTTTCCTTTCTCACTCTCTCTGTTTCCTCTCCTTTGTACAGCCTCGCCCCCTCCCACTACCGCTTAAGCAGACTCTCTTCTCCTTCACTCCATCTTGCTTCTCAGATTCTCCACCAAAACTGTAGCATGCTTCTTCGGAGCTCCGAGCTGCGGTCGACAGTTCCTGCAACTGTCCCTTTCTGTGTTTGCCTTTCTTGCTTGCCTCCTCTTAATCGGGATTGCCTTTCTTAAAGGTTCAGATCTTGGCGCACAGCTCCACCAATAGCCTAATGTACTTCGTTCCAGCGCGAGAGCTAGATTCAGCACCAGGGTGACGGACAGCTCCTCATCCTCACCGTCTGAGCGGCACCGCCCCCGACCTGGGACTACGCTCTCCTATAAGAGTGACTTGGGCGGTCCTTGGTTGCTCACAAGTCCTGAGCAGGCGTTCTGCTGTGACGTGCTTAGGCTACTTGCTGGGAAAGTAAAGAGAAAAGATCCTCTCTGTGTGTCTGTCTCTTTCCCTCCCCCCTCTTTCTCTCTCTTCATCTCCGTCTCCGTCTCCCTCTCCCTCTCCTATCCATGCATCCCCTCCTCCCCCGCATCCCTAACCTCTTACCATTTCTCTCTTTTCCTCTCAAATTAGGGGCCAGTATTGGAATTTAAATCAGGTTTTTGAACTATGCTGCTGAAATGATGCTTAAAGGAGTTGGAAGACAGAAGCCTTAGGAAGTGGGATTTCCTCATGGAGAGCTTGGCAACGATCTAACCTAGTGTCTAATACCTATTCCTAACTTCACAAGGGRAAGTAAAAGAAAGTTTGAATTGTGGGATTCAATTTCAGCTGCAGGAATGGGTAATTGACTGGTATTGATCTACTGGGATTTCTGGTTTTGCCCTTTAGAGATAGGATCACTCTCCATTTTTCTGACCTTACACATCTGCATCTCTCCTTGGGTGGTGTTTGCACATTGCTTCCTCAAGTACTGCAGGGTGAGTGATGTTGTGTGTCCCAAGAGAGCCAAGCTGGTTAGCTGGCATAAGAGAAAAAACATTTAAAAACGATTTTTAACAGGCTGGGATTGGAGCATGAGTGTGAGGGTCATGTGTGAGCCAATTGTTGGCTCTTAAAAGCTTTACATCTATAATAGAAAAGATGGGTTTTGATTGCTTCCTCAGGGTTCTGTATTACAGGTTTTGTTTCCTAAGCTTCTAGCATGAATCTGCTGACTTGCATGCCTTGATCAACCTATTATGGGTTTAGTGTGAAGGGCCCAGAAACTTGTCAAATATTAATAAAACCAGTAATGATTCTATGTTCAGTTTACAATCAAGTTAGAATCTATAGGTTCTTTTCACATCAGAGAAAGTCAAAGCCTCTCTCTCTTAAGCGTTCTCCTTCCCAGCATTACTGAGCATAGATTTTTTTTCACCACAGATTCTTGACAGCCTTTGGTTTCAGCTGCCAGCTCTTCACTGGACTGAGCTTTAAGCAGCCTTTGAATAAATCCCAACATTAACCTTGTTGTTCTGGAGCTCTAGCTTCCATCAGTGGAATACTGATAGACAGTTCAATGAAAACCAAATAAGAGCCTGTTATTTTAATAAAGAAAGAATTCTGAAGGTGCTATTAGCCGTAAGCAAATAACATCCCTATACTTTAACTGAAATCAATGATGTTAGTAGATTACTGGTTCACAGAAAATTCAATACAAGGTGTTGAGGTATAACCATAAACTGGGACTTTGACTCACAAAATATCAATGATCTTGGACATACCATTTTCTGTCATGTTGTGAGGTGGCTGTAGAAAGAAAAAGAGTAAGAGGGCTCTGACCCTTTGCTTTGGGTGGTTTTCCCCCACAGCCTTTCTAACATAGCTCCAGAGATGCTCCCACCCCTTTCCCTGGTCTCAGAGAGTCTGGGTTGAAGGTTCCCCTGCTGACTAGTTTAAATAATACTTGAAAGGTCTTGAATGTGTAAATCCATGACCCTTATTAATTGTGTATATTTTAAGTGTTTGTAATACTCAGACATTTTAGATTCCTTAAGACTATTAAAATTTTAATTTCATATGGGTATGTAAATACGTATGTATGTATGTATGTATGTATGTATGTATGTATGTATGTATGAATGTGGGCCTGTGTGGATGTATGTGAACTTGTGTGGATGTATTTGTACCACATGGGCCAGAAAATAATGTCAGATCTTCTCGAACTAGAGTTAGAGATGTTTGTGCACTGCCTGATGGGGTAAACTCCTAACTTTTATAAGAGCAGCAGAGTGCTGTTAATCACTGAGATTTCTCTCCAGCCTCATCTCTTGGGCAGGTTCAAAGGCATAAGATATTATAAAATAATTGTTAATTTAAAAGTGTATTATGCCCATATATATTGCTTTTATAACTTTTATCACATTTATATTTTTAAACAGCACATTGTATTATTTTGATTGTCTTTCATCAATTTAGAAATGGTGAGGTTGGGAATACAGTTTATGAAGTGGTTATCTAAGATGCAGGAAGCTTTGTGTTCAACCTATAWTACTACAAAACAGAATGTGGTTGTTGGACATGGTGCTGCAATGCAATCAGTAGAGGCAAGAAGACTAGAATTTCAAGATTATCCTAGGCAAAAAATAGAGTTCCAGTCCAGGACAGCTACTTAAAAATCCACTCTCCTACCATATCTATGGCTTATCTGATTGCCTATCTGTGTGTCTATCTATCTATCTATCTATCTATCTATCTATCTATCTATCTATCTATCTATCTATCTATCTATCTATGACTATTATCTACCGCATATGTATAGGAATGGTATCAAACTATTTGATATTCTCCTTTTTAATCTATTTAATATTATTGTTGAAATTTAGTGCTTTCAACATGAATCTTTGCTTGATTCATCTTACCCACTGTACTGTACTGTTCTCCATGTTTTGGATATGCCAATATTCATGCATTAATGGTCCAATTTTAGGCCTGAGTTGTTTCTAGTTTTGCCCTTCAATTTAAATTATACAATTCTTTAACCACCTTGTAATTTGTCTTAGATTTAGTAGTGAATGATCTGCATTCTTTGGAAATGTTTTCCTTTAATGTTTTGTGTCTCTCCAGTATTATGTAATAAGATGACATCTACTCATGTTTGTTCCTTTGCTAAAAAGGAGTGATATTCTCCAGAAGGAAGCATCCTGTCTGTTTTGAAAAGAAAACTGATAGCTAAGAATCAAGGACAGTGTTCCTCAATATTACCASAGCTACTGTGTAGATCCAAAATACAGTATAACTAGGTAAAAAATTTTAGCAATGAAAGATTTAATAATTCTGTCTATTCTAGCAAAGTCCCTTAATAAAAAACCATAAACACCAGAAAAAATGTGCTTATAGGATGTGTTCAAAAAATGTAGAAATGTGTCACTATGGAGTCCACAATTGTGATTTATCTTTGAGTTGATGATAAATACCATGACTCCCTCTTTTAGATAACCATATGTGGACGTAGTGTATAGTGTATAAGGTATACATAATTTACAACTGTATTTACTGTTATGACTTTTATTTTTTTGTCTCAAACACACCTGTTTTTGAGCAACTTTGAGCTTTAAGCAGCAGATGCTTGCCTAAGGTTTGCAAATGTTTAAGCAAGCTTATTGTGCTTCTGACTATGGTGAGAGGAAAACAGCTGTTCCTCACAGACAGTAGTATAAACAATGCCATCTTCTAAGGGTATTTTGGCTGCAAGAAATTTTTAGGCAGTGTAGAATATGAATCACTAAACAGTTTTCAGTCAGATTGTTATTTGTCTATTGAAATCTTATTTTTATAAGGATTTTTAGTCTGATTGCTGCTGCTGCCACACGATAGAGAGGACAAATAATCATGTATTACTTTTCATGTTAATTCACATAAAATAATTCATACATGTACAGCATATGAGTTTGAAAATGCTCACACTTGGGGTGCAGTTGGTGGATGCTTAGTATTATTAATACAGAGTGAGAAAAATGGACAATGAAGATTCAGAATGTCAATGAATATTTTACAAATATTCATCTGAACAACATCCAAAATCAGAACCTTACTTAAACTTAAAAAAGGTGGGGGGACTGGGTTTATATCAGTTTGAAAAGTACTTGTAAGCGTAAGGACCTAAGTTCACTTTCCTGGAACTTAAGAAAAACTCCTGGTGTTATTTGAAATATCTACAACCTTAGCCATGGTGGAGCAAGGTTGATTTCTAATATCCATGGCACCTAAATTCTAGCTTCCATAAGCACATTCACAGATGCTCACATATACCTACATGCACATGTACATGCACATACATTATATATAAACACTTTCACATTAGTTATAGATTAATACACAAAAAAGAAACGATAAAAGAAAGTGAAATGAGTTATATTGTATTTCACTCTTTTTTTCATTTTTCCGGAACCTTTTGTTTCATCCATAATGGAGCAAAAAAAAAGGAATCATTTATCACATTCATTCTTTGCTGTTGAGTATTCAAGCAAGTTGTCCATGTAGCAATTCATAATACTCATAAAACACATGCCTGGAAGATATGTTTGGTTATCTCTGTTTTATTGGTAGGATTCATTCTAGCAGGAGACAAGGCAACACATTAAGTTGGACAAAATGAAATGGCTTCTACTCATAGGCTACTGACCAATGATCACTCCTTCCCAGCTGTTTCCATCTACCTCTAAGATCCTGTAGGATAAAATCTCTGCAATGTAGATGCTAGACTGTACAGAAACAAAGCCTACATAAGACCACACTGGCTATTTTGTTTTGAAAAACACTCATTTTGGAAGATTTTGACTCCACATGTCATGATTTGTTCTTGTAACTGATGTATATTTACTATTACTGCCACATTTTGGGGTGTTTGTGTTGTTGCTGCACTTTTGTAAAATATTGATGCAATAGAAGTTTATTATGTTTTTTTTAAAGATTGCTTTTCTTCATAACTTAATTTTCCTGTTTTACATTTTGTTTTCCTTTTTTATAGAAAAAGACTTCTACAGTGGAACACATACAGTAGAATGCATGCTGGTCATACTTAAAGTTTCTAAAAGGTAAAATAATGCTTATTAAACATCAACTTCCATTTTACTTCCTTTACTTGAGTTAAATATGACTGAAATTTTCATATTTATTAAGAAGGTTACTTTCAGGTTTTTCCCCCAGGAAACTGTTGAGCAGCCAGTGTTCTGTTGCTAAATTTGYTGAATTTAATGAGGAAATACAGATATGATCAGATGTTAGACTTGAACAGTTGCTACTAAATTTTGGAGGTAAACTTTTCCAGAGAAACTTTTTCCTGTTGTATTTCCTGATGCTACCAACCTCCCTTTCTTTGTTGCATATATTTTGCAGCAGTAATTTTTGTGGCTGGTAAACACTAACCCACACCAATAGGGAATAGAGGGAAAACTTCGTTTCTTATACATCTTTGGAATTCCAGAAAAATTATACTTCCATTTTCTTTGTCAGAAAACCTGAACAATAAATTTTAAACTTCATTTGTTTGTTTGTTTTCTAGTTTGTTGTTTTTCATTGAGCAAAGATGCAAAAATTAGATTAGACATAAATCTGTGAATACCAAGTATGCACTTTTAGATTCGTGGATTGTATGTTTTCTGGGGAGATTCTGTATATCGGGAAAGTTTGGTCCAACCAAGTCTTAAGGAGATATTCTTTAGGGGATGTTTACTTAGTTCAGCTGCTTTTGAACTATTTCTACACTCCTTGCTAGCATTTACTTTACTTTTAAACAGAAAATATGACAATTACTAAACAGATGGGTTAGGGGCCTGCCACAAGGATGCAGCATCACAGTGTGTGGTAGCAGAGAACATGGTGCAGACAAGTTTTCTTGGCTGTCCTTGTGAGATTCAGTTCTCTACTTTGATTTAGGAACAGAGATTATTTGACGATCACCAGGAACACTTGGCAGCAGGCCATTGGTGGCTTCTATTTCCTCTTATATGTGTTTATTTTTCACAGAAGTAGTTCATGGTAACATTGCTGAAAACATTCTACTCAGTTTTGTTTGTTTTGTTTGTTTTTTAAGTTTTTACTTTTGGCAGTATCTACTGATACAATCTTTTTTTTTTCCAGTTTTGAGAAAGCTATTACTGATAGTTTTACACCATTGGCTACTATGTTTAATGGGTGCATTGGAAGATTTTCACAATTTGGAGTTTAAATGGTCAAACTTAGTAGATAATGGGTAAGGCTTTAGCTAAAGATACTTCTAGATGTGAATAATGTTACACATACAAACAAACCATTGACTAAATGGGGAGTCACTGACTAAGAAAAGAAAGTAAGAGAAGGAGAAATGGTCTCTGTCAGTTTGAAACTCAGTAATAATGAAATTTGAAGAGTCCAGAGATGATAAGTATCTATTTTCATGAAAAATATCATTCAGAATGTAAACTAAGAATATAGAAAATTTTCAAAAAAATTAAAAAAAATAAATAAATAAAAATAAAAAGATTGACTGGGAAAAAAATCATTCCACAGCAAGCCGAAGGCTCAGAATCCTGAGCCTGTCTTCAACATTCTGAGAGAACTGAAGATTTCCAGTAGCCAGGTATGAAATTTATTAAGAGATAATGAGAATTGTTAGTAAGTGTGCCTATGTCTTCTATATTTTAAGCTTTACCAAAAAATGCAGCTTTAAAAAAAGATAGCGTTGATCTAATATAGGAGATTCCTCTTACTCAGATATAGAAGATTCTGCAAATGTTAGCACAAAAGGACAAATCGACAACCTACAAATTGGGAAAACATCCTCACCAACCCCACATCTGACAGAGGGCTAATATCCAATGTATACAAAGAACTCAAGAAATTAGACCCCAGAAAGCCAAATAACCCTATCAAAAAATGGGGTACAGAGCTAAAGAAAGACTTCTCACCTGAAGAAATTCAGATGGCTGAGAAG
>BDUI01000475.1:242519-253750 GCA_002335545.1 Apodemus speciosus | reverse complement strand
AAGGTGCTTCTCAGCCATCCGAATTTCTTCAGGTGAGAAGTCTTTCTTTAGCTCTGTACCCCATTTTTTGATAGGGTTATTTGGTTTTCTGGGGTCTCTAGTTTGTATTTTTTGTTAGTTTTATAAAAATTGGACATTCAGCCTGGGTGCTTAAGATTTCTAGAGCCAATTCTTCATGAAGTTCAGCTTTGGAGCTTGGCGAAACTTGACATTGATGGCTATGTGTGTTGTTGAGGCAATCCATTCTCGTCTAGATGGCCGCAGAGCTGAAGCTCCTGGCCCACAGGCTTGTGTCTGCAATAACTGGTTGGGGTAAAAATCCCTGGCTCTCTTTGATCTCTGGGTCAACCAGCTAACATCAAAATGTCCAAGGCCACATCAGTTTCTAGGACTGGGCTGGATCTCCAGTCCTTGACTGGCCTCCAAAAAGGACATTTTGAAGAGGTGATTATTCTGCCACCTTTCTTTGGGCTTCAACTTTTCCCATGTTCTTCCCACACAGCTGATTCTAGTGCAACAATGCTTCCTCTAAGTCACCCTTCCTTTTGTTTCCAGCAATGGGCTTGGCACTAAGATCGAATTGGACCAATGTTTTCCAACTGAAATCTGCTAAGTCCTTTTCATTCCCTGCCTGTGGCTTCTCAGGCTTGTCTCTTCCTGTTCCTATTTATCTCCTGTCCTGTGAAGCACCCACCCATTTGCCATCACTCTGAGGTTGACACTCCCTTCTCATTGTTCTCCAAACCATTCCCAGACATTTAACAGAACCTTGGGCAGGTTCCTTTTTCAATAGTCTGTTGCTTCTTCATAAGCTTCAGTTGTCATCAGCAGCTAGAGAGCCATCCATGCACTTTCTGGGGGGAACCTTTCCTATGACCATGTTCACGTGCTYGGTCTATGGCTTCAGTTCTTGAATTTACCAGTGCATGCACGGCTCCTTTCCCTTTCAATTTTGTTCTTTTTCCTTCTATTTTCTTCCTTTGGGGACCCTTGGATTTGTTTGATAAACTGTTCTGTGCTTTTTAAACACTTAATTTAAGATTGCTTTGTGCTCTGGCCAGAGTCGCTCATGTCCTCAGAGATGTCACTATACTTTGAAGGCAACATTTTAAAGACCATTTTTCTCTTCTTGACTATGGAGTTCTCCTTTTGTATATTATAGCCTTGATGTTATTCCCTAGATCTCTTCCTAGCAAGATCGGGGAATTGTGCCTTAAATTCAGAAAATACACAGTAGGAATGATAGATGAGGGCACAGAAGTCCCAAGAGCAAACAAATTCCTGGGTTGCAAAGTGCCAATATAAAGTTTCTGCTTCTTAATCAGTGTTCACCTGGAAAACAACAATCGAACTGCCCTGTTTTTTTCCTGGTGTTAGAAGTTTAGTAATTGGAAAGACAAGATCGATTTTTGGGTAAGATTTACCCACCAAATGATGTCAGTGCTCCTGAAGATTTTTTAAATTACTGAGTAAACAAGCTTCCACCAGTGACAGGTTCAGATATTCACAGGAAGCCCATCTGATAAGCTTATTTCAAGATCATTTTTTAATGCCTTTTCATTATACCAGTTATAATTAAGCTACTTCATGTATATAATTATGTGGTGAAGTAATGGAGACAGTATACTATTGAACAGTGTAAAACAAGTCAGACCGATTGGTACTTCTTTGGGGCTCTGTTAGTACTTAATCTGCTTCTGGCCACCCACTGAGCTGGCCTGGAAGAAGCTGTCTTTTGATCTCTTTTGTGAAATGACCTTTGAGGGCAAAAATAGATGAGAACAAGCCTTAAAAGGCTTGTTATAAATATTCTGTTTGGATCATGTATCTTTCCAAAATGCCAGAATAAAACACTTAACTAAAAAGGCTAACTTTAATGCCTCACACACACAAAAAGGCCAAGCTTACTGTTACAGGCTGCTTAGAATGTGTGTTAGTCAACAAATTTACCTCAAAGGTCCCAACAACTTCCTTGTTCAGAGGCTTAAGGAAAACAAGGAAGAAGAAACTTCCGTGCTTATAATCCTGCAGCTGCTATTTGATTATTTCAGCATCCCTTCGCCCTGTAATCCTCAGTCTCTGCCGTCTATATAACCACCAAAAGCCCCCACCCATCTGCCACTAGAAGCAACACATGCGCTCAGGAAGGAACAGTACACTTTAATGACACCAACATTCTCTACTCCTCCCTATAAAAATCAGTGTTTGTCACAGCCCGTGTAAAGGCTTCAGGTGAATATGTCCAGTGCAGATCAGATGTGAAACATTCCAACATGCTTACAAGGTTGTTTATGTTAAGACGAAGAAGTGTGGTTGATAAGCCAGTGTGAGATTTCTCTTTGGGGAAAAAAAAGGATATATGAAAGCTGATTCCCCTTTATAGGATTTAATCCATCATTTATTAACTCATTCATCCAATACAACACGCCAAGCGAGAGGGACAGTTGCTAGCACCAGAATGAGGGCCCCAAACTCCAATCCCTGCTGACTCATGTGGTTGTATTTTTATGGTTACAGTGATTTCTATGATTCTTTTCCAAGGACAGTTGCTGGATTTGTTCAGGTATGATTTGTTCAACTTTGACTTCTCTTAGAACTGGGCTTCTGTTTTTGTTTACTCATGCACTAACTAATACCTGCTTTTTATTATGGAGAGGTGGACAAGATACAGACCTTTTGTATAGGGAGGGACATCGCAGAGAAAATGCCAGTGACTTATAGGAAGGGTTGGTTCAGAACTTCGGCCACAATAGTTTAAACCCTGGCGAGGTGGAAAACTCTGATAGAATTGTGTTTGAATCGCCATGTTGGCATAAAGAAAGCTCTGTCATTCATGAAGTTAACATGATGTTAAAGGAAAATCAACTATCAAAAGTGATTGAAATGGCTTAAGTATCTTAATGTAGAAAATGCTTTCATAGAATAAGTTAGAACACAGGAAAGGAATGGAAAAAGGAATTCTGAGGCAGAACATAGGTCTGCGAATACTTAAAAGAAAATGTTTTCTCTCTCTTTCTGTGTGCATGTGTGCATGCATGTGCATGTGTGTGCTTGTGTGTCTGTGTTTTTCTGTCTGCCTGTCTGTCTGATATGCAATGAGGAAGGCTTGTATGGTGGAGGGAGTGAATAAATAAATGAGTGAATAGACTGAAAGAGAAATAAAATTATTGAACACAAATGAAGAAAATAGTCCTACTAAGAAAGAGGAATCAAATTTGGAGGCAGTCTATTTGAAATTTATTCTATGATTTTTATTTTAAATGGATAGATTATAGTTTGGAAATTTTGGACACTAAAGTTACATAAGTAAACTATATTTTAGAGGTATCTGAAATGTAGGGTATATGTGACGTTACAGAAAAAGAAATTATTACTTAACAGAAACGAACAAAAGTGACATTTTAAGCCATTTGTTGTGTATAGAGGAGATATTTTAAGTGCCGGAAACTTGTTTAAATGATTTTTAGTCATAATATGAGATGTCACCATTCTGACTTTAATATATATTTTATGTGTTTGAATAACTTGTAACTGTTGAAAGTTTTTCTGAAAGCCTAAGATTTTAATTTTTGTGGTAGTAAAGGTGCATTTTATAGAAGATTAAAGTTAGCCTTTAGGTCTGTATTCAATGCATTTAATGGCAGAAAAAAGAATAGAATGAAGAAGAGTAAACAGACAAATACGCGCAGGCTCATACTCTCACCACTCTCACAGCCAACCATGGCTACAGGCAGCACTTCAGTGTCCTTTTCCAGAACACACATCAATATACGTATACTTCTCAAAATACTTTCTTTTTGGTAATTTGCTTTATTTACTCAATAGGTCATAAATTCTTTTAACAATAAAATTAGTGACTGAATGCTTTATATTTTACCCTGTCTCACAATTAACAGAAGCACTGATGATGGGCAGCATTTGTATCACTGTTGCCTATAATCCACATACTCTTCAGATGTTTAAATGCATCATGAGGCATTTTGGATGCACATCACACATCACTTTTTTAAGACAGTGATATAAATTGCCAATGTGCTCAAGCAATATAAGAATGTTTATTTTTTCCCGGAACTTTAATTTTTCTATCATTTTTAATTTTGCCTCTAGAATAATGTATCTGTGAGAATTAGTCAAAGGGAAATTTTGAATATATTTTGTCATGCTTTATTTCCTCTTTTGTATACTTCTAATCTTCACTAGTTTTTCAAGTGAAATAATTGGCTTTTGTGTAACCATAAGGAATATTGTATCTTAACATTTCATCTCCGACATACATTAAATGTCACTCTTAAATTTCCTATACAGAGAACACTTTAAGAAATCTCTATTTTTCAGTAAATACAGTAAGCCAATTAATAAAGCAATAAGGAAATTCTTACTTTTTAACTTCATATCCAATAGATTAAAAAATATATCAGGGCTGGTATATGTGCATTGACTTTATAACAGAATTCTATGACTATTTCATTTAATTTATCCTTACTAAGATCTGTTATTCACTGATCATGCTGTATCATTGATCCTTTATGACACCATTAAACAATAAGCTTTAAGATATAGAATATTTTAGAAATACTACTCAAAATATAGGATCTGTTAGAATTATTCAAACAAGAAGCATCATGAGATGATTGGAATTTATCCTTTGAACGATGTAATCTTCAACATCATATTATGACTTCTCCAATGTTGGTAGCTAGACTAAAACCTCAACCCTTATTGGTCTGCTTATAGGTAGGTCAGCCAATTGTCCTTTCCCCAAAGCAGTGACAATGTTCATCATTGGATTATTGAAGTCTGGGTGCTTCCTGGGCAAGATTTCACGGTATTTCTCTCAATGAACTGAGTGTTTTCATTCTGTTTTTATTTCCTGACAGTACAAAGTATGTCTAGAGTTCATTCACATAATGAATGGGGTGGGAAATTAATTCCGTCGGGACAATGATTGTTTGGTTTGCCACGAGACACACGAGACATTTATGGCTTTCCCCTTCTGTGCTGTTCCAGTGCCCTGTTGAAAGATTGCAGCATAAATCTGCAGGCATGTTCTGCAAACTTCATATCTGTATTTGTTACCTTTAATATTAATAGGGATGTATCTTTAAAGTGAGTAAATTGAGAAAGTGGCTGAAACTATAGTTTATAAAAGAAGATTAGTGGGTTTAATATGCACTGGAGAGTAAAAGAAAAATCTTATTACTGTATGGAGAAATTACCTCATAAAGAAGCTAATACAGCAGGCTAGGGAGCAATTTTTAACAAGGATTTTATGATGTGCAAGTGTAGGCAAGTTAATGAACTTATCTTTCTAGTTATTTTCAGATTGTAATGATGCTTTTCTTTTCCAGTTCTTGTGCTTTAAAAAGTAAAATACATTTAATCACCTACAATAAACCTAATTCATTACTTTAATAAATCAAGTGCAATCTTATACTGTACACTTAAATGTTCTTGCAATAATGCTGGGAGGCAGATCAGGTGCTAAACTTTAGCACAGATTAGAGCCAAAGGTAGGCAAGGAGCTTATCTATTATTTAAATTAAACCTTCTCATTTTGATAGTGCAGTCATTTTGAGAAGGCTTGACTCCCTTCCCAGCTATTGGGCTTAGAAAGCAGAGACAAAAGAATGAGGAAATATTTTGTCCTAATGACCACTCAATTCTTTGCAATATGACCATAAATTATTTCAAATTCACACACACACACACACACACACACACACACACACACACACACACACACACACACACACACACCTGTCTGAAGAACTATGATTTCCACAGGAAAGTTGCATTTCTACAGGAAATGTAGTCAGGATGACTCATTCCCAGCATATTCTTCCAACTTGGTAAAGTTTCTTTAAAAAGATAATGCCTGACGTTTTCCACTCAAAGATAAATAACATACTGTTAAAACTTCAAATCAATTACTATGGTGCTTTCTGTAATGAAACTGGATGCACTTATTAAGAAAATAAAAGAAAAAATGGAAATAGGTAAGAAATGATCTGAAAAGTAAATTTTTTCACACTAATTTATTAAAACTGAATCTGTTATAGCAAGTTCAGTTCCTATTTTCCCTTGTATGGTACCAACACATATGAACACCAAARGCAGTACCTTCTTTGTGTGTGTGTGTAGTTTGAACCAGGATGGGTTAAGTGTAAAATAATATATATTAACTTAGGCCTACACACAATTTAGACAAACTCTTGAGGTAAGAACACACACTCTTCTGATATTAACATTCTTCTATCACACTTAAATTTACTATGATCAAGGAATTCATGAAAAATAGGCATGTTTCCTCATAAAACATAATCTACTTGCTGGATATCCCTTGAGCATGGATTACTTAAACTTAATATGACCTGCATGATTTAGCAGAGAAGACATTAAGTCTGTGTTATCAGACAGTATGTTTATTCTTACTGCGAATGACTCTTCCTTTGGGGGGAACAACTAAACAGATTGTATTTACCTTTTATACTCTTGGCAGACTAGTTGGTAATGGAGAAAGTGCCATAATCTCTCAGAAGGAAGTCTAGGAAAATTCAGTAGGTGTTTGGGTAGGGTGGCAGAGCCAGGACTAAGTCAAACTGTGTCTAGGGAAAGCCTGCATGTATGCCCAAACCATTCAGCATGTCTGCATCTCCCAAAGCCATTCCTATTCATTCTTTCAAAAGCATTGTCTTCATCAATGTTATTGTGTTATAAGGGAATGAACACCTTTAGGATTTTATTTGTCCTGCCTCAGACACAAGAATCATCCCATAAATATGTGAATGGAACAATGGGATCAAAGTGGGTAGATAGGAAATTAATGAATTAAGATATAGGTGCTTTCGACATGCATATCAGTGTGGTGGAAATGAGTTTGATCACTAGRCCTTTGGCAGTGGATTAGTGTGGGATGAATCTTAACTAAAATAGATAATGGCAAAGGATGGTGAAATGTGATAGACAACTCTAAGGTGCTATCTAAAATCGCTCTAAACCACGGAGGTGACAGCGTGGTAAATGCTCAGATGTCTGAGGCTATAGAAGGATTAACTCAGTACAAGATTTAATTTCACATAAAATAATGGTTTCACTTTCAAGTCACAGAGCAACAGACACTACTCCCTACTTACAGATGTTTAGACTTAAGTATTTTCTCCTTCTCTGCTCCCTTTTCAGCCTTATGTCCTTCTTTCCTTTCTTACTGCTAGTTGTCAACAGTTACACGGTTATTGTTGAGGATAATTTTTATTTTGTTATTAAAATGCAACAAAATTCAAAATATTTAAAACTGTCTTAAAGATGTTCTTAACAAAACCCTGCAACCTGTCCTTTCTTCATCCAATCAACAAGAGCGGGTATTATAATTCAATAGTATCTTTTTTGACTTGAAAGGCATCAAGAAATGTACTCATACAATGATTTGTATCAAGACTGGACTGGACTCATCAAAACTCTTAGAAAATGGACCAGAGTGCCTAGTAGTTTATAAGCCACATAATTTTTCAGAAATGATTTTACATAACATCTTTCTGTAAATTATTTATTAGAAAGATTGCTTATTTATTTTTGTGTAAGATTTTATTTTTTTTATTATTAATTTGTGCAGATGAATGCAGTACACCAGAAGAGGGTGCTGGATCCCCTGGAGCTGGAGGTAGAGGTTACTCTGAGCGGTCTGATGTGAGTGCTGGGTCCTCTGCAAGAGTAGTAATCNTACTGCGAATGACTCTTCCTTTGGGGGGAACAACTAAACAGATTGTATTTACCTTTTATACTCTTGGCAGACTAGTTGGTAATGGAGAAAGTGCCATAATCTCTCAGAAGGAAGTCTAGGAAAATTCAGTAGGTGTTTGGGTAGGGTGGCAGAGCCAGGACTAAGTCAAACTGTGTCTAGGGAAAGCCTGCATGTATGCCCAAACCATTCAGCATGTCTGCATCTCCCAAAGCCATTCCTATTCATTCTTTCAAAAGCATTGTCTTCATCAATGTTATTGTGTTATAAGGGAATGAACACCTTTAGGATTTTATTTGTCCTGCCTCAGACACAAGAATCATCCCATAAATATGTGAATGGAACAATGGGATCAAAGTGGGTAGATAGGAAATTAATGAATTAAGATATAGGTGCTTTCGACATGCATATCAGTGTGGTGGAAATGAGTTTGATCACTAGRCCTTTGGCAGTGGATTAGTGTGGGATGAATCTTAACTAAAATAGATAATGGCAAAGGATGGTGAAATGTGATAGACAACTCTAAGGTGCTATCTAAAATCGCTCTAAACCACGGAGGTGACAGCGTGGTAAATGCTCAGATGTCTGAGGCTATAGAAGGATTAACTCAGTACAAGATTTAATTTCACATAAAATAATGGTTTCACTTTCAAGTCACAGAGCAACAGACACTACTCCCTACTTACAGATGTTTAGACTTAAGTATTTTCTCCTTCTCTGCTCCCTTTTCAGCCTTATGTCCTTCTTTCCTTTCTTACTGCTAGTTGTCAACAGTTACACGGTTATTGTTGAGGATAATTTTTATTTTGTTATTAAAATGCAACAAAATTCAAAATATTTAAAACTGTCTTAAAGATGTTCTTAACAAAACCCTGCAACCTGTCCTTTCTTCATCCAATCAACAAGAGCGGGTATTATAATTCAATAGTATCTTTTTTGACTTGAAAGGCATCAAGAAATGTACTCATACAATGATTTGTATCAAGACTGGACTGGACTCATCAAAACTCTTAGAAAATGGACCAGAGTGCCTAGTAGTTTATAAGCCACATAATTTTTCAGAAATGATTTTACATAACATCTTTCTGTAAATTATTTATTAGAAAGATTGCTTATTTATTTTTGTGTAAGATTTTATTTTTTTTATTATTAATTTGTGCAGATGAATGCAGTACACCAGAAGAGGGTGCTGGATCCCCTGGAGCTGGAGGTAGAGGTTACTCTGAGCGGTCTGATGTGAGTGCTGGGTCCTCTGCAAGAGTAGTAATCCGCATTAACCTCTGAGCCATCTCTCTAACCCAAGTGTTTAAATTGCATTCATTCATTCATTCATTCATTCATTCATTCTTGCATGCATTGGGTGTGAAGGCCACAATTCATGAGCATGCTTCTATCTTTCAATTTTCTGCGTGCTGAATACTGAATTTAGATTGTTACTAGCCCTCGACAACAAGTGCCTCGGAACACTGAGAAACTGCCTCCAATTTGTTGGTCCAGATTCGGTTCTTCATTTCTTAATGTAACAATACTAATATAATAATTTTAATATGGTACTTTACTATAATTAAAAATTCCTCACCTATACTTAAATTATGGTCTTAAAAATCAAATAGGTTTGAGAAATTACTTTTTCTTTTATTTCCCTTCCTGGGACATTAGTCATCAGAAGCCTTTCAAACATTTTTTGGCTTCATTTTCTTGATTGTGTTCTGTAGGCAGTTAATTTAAAATTAATCACCAGTGCAACTGATTGTAGGTTCTATGGCATTACCAGTTATTGTCTGCCTCAGGGTTGCACATCTCAGAATAGTGCACTCCAAACAATATCATCCATACTTATATATGTAGCATATATGTGTGYGTGTATGTGTGTGTTWTTCCTAGGACTTGGAATAAGGAAATAGAAAATTAATGTGAATAAATTATTGTGAAAATCAATGGTTCTCAACCTTCCTAATGCTATGACCCTTTAATACAGTTCCTCATGTTGTGGTACGCCCCCACCCATAAAATTATTTTCCTTGAAACTTCATAACTATAATTTTGCTATTGTTATGAATCATAATGTAAATAACTGATATTTCTGATGGTCTTAGGCAACTCATATGAGAATGTCCCAAGGGGGCTGTGATCCACAGGTTGAAAACCACTAATATAAATGGATAAATTCATTTTGAAATTACTTTTCTTGATAATTATTACTTTGCTGATATGAGAATGCAGTATAATAAAAAAAAATACTCATCCATAGCATTTCCTACTCATTGGAAATGTAGTTTTATCAGACCCTATTGCTTCACCATTTAGTCCTGCTTAACAAATGTTATGTCTTTCATAAGCTTCTCCAGCCCATATGAAGTCCATGACTTCTTGATTCCCTTGTCCACAGCTCAGTCCCGATCCCACTGAACACACTGACTCTTAGACATGTGGGTAATGTCACCTATCTTGTTCCTGCTAATGCTCTCCAAACATCCCTGCCCCATATAGTGCCATGGTTTCGTTTCTCTGTTCTATTTGTCTCTATTTCCTACTGCTCTGCATGCAGCCTTTCTCTTTTATTCTGCTTGCCACTGAGAATATTCAACATGAAAATTTTCCATCCATAAATTTATTCTATAGATAAATGATGATGCTTCCCCATAATCCAGACTACAGAGGGCCAATCCTCTATCATATACATATTATAAATATTTTAACTTTAAATATAGACTTTAAAGACCAGGGCAGAGAATCAATGGGCAAGAGAATAGCATATTTAAAATTACATGACTCATATAGCATCAAGCAGGATCTCACATTCTTGTTTGTTATTAGCTTTTGTTATTTACAAAGCCTTTGCATAAATAAGCACCCATTGAAGACTCACAAAGCACTTTTCAAAACCATATATTAAAACAAATTTTCTGAGTATTTTTGGCAGAAGACAAGAAGAAAGTACACAAAAATAGAGACACTGAGCCCTTAACTACAATAAAACTGGAACACATCTGGGTACGGCAGGTGGATGAGTTATGCTAATCCAAAGGCTTTTCTGACTCATGGTCTAAGCCACAACATAACATACACTTAAGACGTTCAGGGACAAAACATGCTCCTCCATGCCCATTCCGAATCAGGTGTATTTGTAATCAAGGCTGCAAATCTCTCAGCCAGAGCTGTCAGCCTCCCAAGCAGCTTTAAAGTCAGCTGACAAATCTGTCTGTGGAGACACAGGATTACATACAGGGCCATGCTGATCTTGGCCAGCTCAACAATATTCATTTGCATGTGTTTCTGCTTTTCAGTTTGGCTYTTGCCCCCGAGGAATAGCTTTTCTTTGTCTATAATTTGGATGGACCACAGCACGATATGGAATGTGTTCTGGAGAAGCAGTTTACATGAGGTAAAAGGTAGATTACATATGCTACAAATTAAAGGTAATTACTTTACTTTTACTGCATACAGTATCTGAGAAGGAATAATCTTTGTTTTTACTTACTCATAGGCAAAAAAA
>BDUI01000475.1:143408-163302 GCA_002335545.1 Apodemus speciosus | reverse complement strand
AGCTTTCAGATGTGCTGTTAAGCTGCTAGTGTAAGCTCTCTCCAGTTTCTTTTTGGAGGCACTCAGAGCTATGAGTTTTCCTCTTAGCACTGCTTTCATTGTGTCCCATAAATTTGGGTATGTTGTGCCTTCATTTTTATTAAATTCTAGAAAGTCTGATTTCTTTCCTTATTTCTTCCTTGACCAAGGCAGCATTGAGTAGAGCATTGTTCAGCTTCCATGTGTATGTGGGCTTCCTGTTGTTTTTGTTGCTACTGAAGACCACTCTTACTCTATAGTGATCTGATAGGAGGCATGGGGTTAGTTCCGTCTTCTTATATCTGTTGAGGTCTGTTTTGTGACCAATTATATGGTCAGTTTTGGAGAAGGTACCATGAGGTGCTGAGAAGAAGGTATATTCTTTTGATTTAGCATGAAATGTTCTATAGATATCTGTTAAATCCATTTGTCCCAAAATTTCTGTTTGTTTCACTGTGTCTCTGTTTAGTTTATGCTTCCTTGATCTATCCATTGATGATAGTGGGGTGTTGATGTCACCCACAACTATTGTGTAAGGTGCAATGTGTGCTTTGTGCTTTAGTAAAGTTTCTTTTATGAATGAGCATGCCCTTGCATTTAGAGCATAGATGTTCAGAATTGAGAGTTCTTGGTATATTTTTCCTTTGATGAGTGTGAAGTGTCCTTCCGTGTCTTTCTTGATGACTTTTGGTTGAATGTCAAATTTATCTGATATTAGAATGGCCACTACAGCTCGTTTCCAGGATATATTTGCTTAGAAAATTGTTTTCCAGCCTTTTACTCAGAGGTAGTGTTTGTCTTTGACAACTGAGGTGACTTTCCTGTATGCAGCAAAATGCTGGGTCCTGTTTACGTATTCAGCCTGTTAGTCTATGTCTTTTTACTGGGGAATTGAGTCCATTGATGTTAAGAGATATTAAGGAATAGTGGTTGTTGCTTCCTGTTATTTTTGATGTTATTTTTATGTTTGTGGGGTTATCTTTTTTGGGTTTGTTGAAAGAAGATTACTGTCTTGCTTTTTCTAGGGTGTAGTTTCCCTCCTTATATTGGATGTTTTCTATCTATTATACTTTGTAGCGCTGGATTTGTGGAAAGATATTTTGAAAATTTGGTTTTAACATAGAATATCTTGGTTTCTCCATCTATGGTGATTGAGAGTTTTGCTGGGTATAGTAGTCTGGGCTGGAGTTTGTGATCTCTTAGGGTCCGTATGAGGTCTGCCCAGGATCTTCTAGCTTTCATGGTCTCTGGTGAGAAGTCTGGTGTGATTCTGATGGATCTTCCTTTATATGTTACTTGGCCTTTTCCCCTTACTGCTTTTAATAATCTTTCTTTGTTTAGTGCATTTGGTGGTTTGATTATTATGTGACGGGAGGAATTTCTGCTCTGGTCCAGTCTGTTTGGAGTTCTGTGGGCTTCTTGTATGTTCATGGGCATCTCTTTCTTTAGGTTAGGGAACTTTTCTTCTATAATTTTGTTGAAGATATTTACTGGCCCTTTAAGTTGTAGATCTTCACTTTCTTCTATACCTATAATCCTTAGGTTTGGTCTTCTCCTTGTGTCCTGGATTTCCTATATGTTTTGGGTTACATGCTTTTTGCATTTTGCATTTTCTTTGACTGTTGAGTCAATGCTTTCTATGGTATCTTCAGCATCTGAGACTCTTCTATCTTTTGTATTCTGTTGGTGATGCTTGCATCTATGACTCCTGATTTCTTTCCAAGGTTTTCTATCTCCAACATTGTCTCCCTTTGTGATTTCTTTATTGTTTCTACTTCTGTATTTAGATCCTGGATGGTTTTGTTTAGTTCTTTAACTTGTTTGTGTTTTCCTGTAATTCTTTAAGGGATTTTTGTGTTTCCTCTTTAAGGGCCTCTACCTGTTGACCCATGTTCTCCTGTATTTCTTTAAGAGATTTTTGTGTTTCCCTTTTAAGGGCTTCTACCTGTCCTGTATTTCTTTAAGGGAGTTATTTACGTCCTTCTTGAAGTCCTCTATCAGCATCATGAGATGTAATTTTAAATCCAGATCTTGCTTTTCTGGTTTGTTGGATTTCTAAGACTTCTGTTGTGGGAGAGCTTGGTTCAGTTGGTGCCATGTTTTCTTGGTTTCTGATAGTAATGTTCTTGTGTTTGCCTTTTGCCATCTGGTTATCTATAGTGTTAGCTGGTGTTGCTGTCTCTGAAGGTGGTTTTCCTGTCATGCAAGCCTCTGTATCTCCTGGAAGACCCGTTCTCTCTGTGTACACAGATATGTCGGTACTCCTGTGAGACCCTTTTTCTTGTGGTTGTAATTGAGTATGTAGCTCTGTGGTCCAGATCAGCTCTGGGTTCGGGCGGAAATCAGAATATTCCTGTTCCAGCTGCTTCTAGGCTCTTGTGTCCTCAGGGTTTCTGACTGTTTCCTCTGAACAGCAGGGGTTTTCCTACCTGTGCTGTCTGGCCTCTCTGCAGTCCTGGGTGACTCAGGTATCTCCTCCCTGTGCTACTTGGATAAGGCGAGCTGTGTCAGAGGATCGAACTTGATTTCTTTATTGGGCCTCACCTCCTGCCAGCAGGGCAGGCTGACCTTTGTCTAAATGGTGGACATGAAGTATATTTTCTGGAATCTTGAGCCTGCTTTTCATTCCTCCTTCAGGAACTCCTCTCACATCTGTCAGCTGCAGAGAGTGACCCACCCTCCTCCTGCCATCATTAAAAAGGAACTTCAGAAAGGGTTAGAAAATCTCCTTCCCCTGAGGCCTCCAATGGATGTTGGGTTTAATATATTACTTTTTTAGGGGGAGAAAAAAAAAAGAGAAAGAAAAGTTTGTTGTTACTGCTGTCAGCATTATCATTTTTCCTGTAGTCTGTTTTATTCTTCCTTTATAGCCTGCTTCATAAATTTTCTTCTCTGGATACCTCTCTCCGAGATATTCCTCAGGACTCCTAACATGATACTCATTTGCTTATGTGCTGTATTCTTTTTGCATTATAAAATTGTAGGCATCTAAAACATAATGAGAACTAATTTAATAAATACTTATGTATCAGCATTCAGCTTAAGAAATAAACTGTTCTGAGTACATGTGAAACCCTTGGTGCGCATCCCTTCCCACCCCGTTGGCCACCATTTTGCAATGGGCCTTTGATCGTTGTATCCATGCCATTAAAAAACATAAGCAGGTAGCTTTGGCACTGGTTTTCGGTTTTCCTTCTTTTGTGATCACTCCTCTCTAGGAGTTGGGTAATCTAGTGTGCAGCCAGGTTTTAGATCACAATTCAGGTTCCTCTGCAGTCTTGTGTGACACCTCTCATCCTCACATTCATGGATTTAGTATTTCTAACAAGGCTTGCATAAACCATGGGTAATACATGTAGCTGCCCCTACCATTTATCTCAGGGCCACAATGTTTTCTAGATGCCCAGATTTTTAACAGTTTTGTCATACTGGACTTGAGAAATGTGGGGACTCTGGTTGTTGGAAGTATATGTACTTATGTATAATTCTTGCTGAAGCAAGGATGACTATCATTGTCAGAGAGACATTATTTACCAAATGGGTCTTGCTCTTTAACCATATTTAAAATTGGCAGTTATGTAAAATATGAAATTAATTAATTAGAGTGTAGTAGAAACTGTTGATGTGGAACAGCGAAGACAGTGGAAAGGTGTGTGAGTAAGCTGTTGACAGTGGAATGGTGTGTGAGTAAGCTGTTGACACATCCTTTCATGACAGGCAACGTCAGGCTGTAAACACTGAAGAAGTGCTGTGAATGGATGATGGGAAGGAAAGTGAAGATGGAAGTAAAAGAATTGGCGGTTCAGAGAATATTTACATAATTGAAAAATGAAAATAATCATAAGTCAGATATTTCCATTCATGGCTGAAGTTGGAGATTGTTATATGGAATCAAAAGCAAAGGTAAAGAGTCAGTAGGAAGTATTCATGTTTTCCTTAACATGAACTAGTTGTGATGTCTAACACTCAGGATCAGATGGTGGTACAGAGCCACCCTCAGAGTTGATAGCAAGACTGTCAGATGGTGTGAAGATGTAGTGGTATCATCCACAGCCATGATACTTAGGTCTTTGGAATGATGGAAGCTAAATCCTTGTGTCCTGTTGGATAGATTCACTGAGTAAAGGGCTAGAGTTGTCTTTGATGAACTTTCAGACTCTTAAAAAGCTTAGCAGCCAGCTGACTTAGGGGAAAGACCTAGGGCAGGGTCCAGCTTAATCTAAGTTTATTTAGTTCTAAGTTTTGTGGCTCTGGGGAATCGAACCCAGAGCCGTACATGCTGGCACACACTTCTGTTGATCTATGTTCACAGACTAGAAGTGTCTAATTGTAGAGTTAGACGACAGAGGCCTATGGAATACTTCTAGGTGAGTGGACTTTAGCAGCACATCGAGACTGTAGGCACACTGAGTCCCTAGATGATCTTGGGCAATGATTATTCTTTGTTCTTTAGGAATGAGGCATAGGATTTACAAGTACTGAAGTTGTTAGAAATGTAAAAGAAAAAAATATGATTATGAACCAAATTATGGTGAAATTAGCTTTACTGAAATAATCTTTGTGTTTATTTGTATTTGTGTGTTGTATATATATGCACATGTACATGCACATGTAGGAGCTAATTCTTTCCTCCCACCATGTAGGTCTTGGGAATTGAACTCAGGTCGTCAGGCTTTGTGGCAAGTGCCTTTACCTGCTGAGCCATCTTTCTGGCTTTTTTTTTTTTTTAAGTAGTCAATGCTCATTCAAGAAGGCTTTAATAAATTGCATATGTATTTTAAAGTAAGTTTACCTAATAATAGGTTTTCCTAAGGCTTCTTGAAACATCCTTGGGATTATCGATCCCTTCTCTGTCCCCTCCCTCTACAGTCCCCTTCCTTTTCCTCCCCAGTTAAGTTCCTCCTCCTGTTCCCCTCCCCCTACATAGCACCTGTGTCCATCCCTCTGCCACCCCCCCCCCCCCCAGTGTAGCTTCTTCCTCATCCCTTGCCTACTGCCCCGGCTGCTTTGAGCACTCCAAGGGGTTACGCCCGGAACTAAGTATCCGGAACTAAGACCCGGAGCATATATGCTGCTTATCTGTTTGACTCTGGGCTACTCCACTCAGTATAATGTTTTCAGCTCTACCTATTTGCCTGAAGATATTGTGATTGCATTTTTCTTTACAGCTGAATAGATTCCATTGTGTAAATGTACTACATTTTCACTATTCATCAGTTGAGGGACATCTACATAAAACATGTACACTCTCTTTCTGTCTCTGTCACACAGACACACACACACACACACACACAGACACACACTTTACATGGAGTTATCCCACATGGAGGATAATGTACTCTCAGGAGCTACAGACTTATCTAACAGAGTTTCCAGTGCCAGGCCAGGCATAACTCCATTTGAGTTGATGGCTAGGGAGCGCCAAGAGATCCCCCAAACAATATAGATATTGCCATTGCTCATGTTTCCTTATCAGATCTTGAAGGTAAGACTCTGTTGCTGAAGATACCACATGCTTTGGTCACAGAGCTTGGAGAAATCAAGTGGTATTGGCCTAGAAGCCTCCTCCCTGAGGGCTGGCCTTCATAATGCTAGAAGGTGCTTTGCAAGCTGTCATGGAAGAAGAGTTCTCAGCAGTCCTACTGAGAACGAGAATACTATATTTCTAACAGTGCAATAGTGAACCTTACATCTTGGGGTTACCAAACAGCTGTCTAATTGGACTTAGGACCTGCTCAGGAGAGAAATCATGCCTGGTACTGTAAACAGCTAAGAACCCATGACTGGAGAGGCCATACACCCTAGAGGAGAACCYGTTACTACTGTTAATATGATTTCTAACCTCTTTCTAAATACTTGTCCTTATTCTAATAGATTAGTGACATTCTCACCCCTCACCAAAGAAGCTGTGTTTTTGTAGCAGGCAGATRGAGGCTGCAACAGAGATTCAGAGCTGGTCAGAAKGGAGAGGTGGCTTTGGAGTGCTCAGCCTCAAATGGGTCATATATAATACAACGCTTGCACCTCAGGCTCAGGAAGTGTCCCGGAAGAGGGGTGGATATAGCCCTATGGCAGGGAGGGCTGCTGAGAGTGGGTCTTTTGGACTTGATAACAGGATACTGCATTATGAACTTTCAACAGGATGATAGCCAGGGTAAAACTTGTATGAGACCATACTAGCTGACATGCCCACATGGGCTGGGGAAGAGTACACAGGCTTCATCTCTAGATGAAGTGTTAGAGATTGCTAAGAGCCATTTATGGAGGGTTTTCTTTTCTGTCTTTTTTTTTTTAAGCAACAATTGTTCTTTTTTTAAAGATTTATTTATTTATTTATTTATTTATTATATATAAATACACTGTAGCTGTCTTCAGACATTTCAGAAAAAGGCGTCAGATCTTGTTATGGGTGGTTGTGAGCCACCATGTGGTTGCTGGGATTTGAACTCAGGACCTTTGGTAGAGTAGCCAGTGCTCTTAACCGCTGAGCCATCTCTCCAGCCCAGGGTTTTCTTCAGGAGCAAACTGTGTTGTTGCTGGACATTAAGTGATCAGCCCTAAACACATATGGGCAATATTAACTAATTAGATTCATTAGGTTGTTTGTGTGCTTTGCTTAATAATATACATACATATGTGTATATATCACGCACACATATATGATCAATATTTACAGAGGAAGAGGTCATAAATTTGAGAGACAGTTGAGTTGGGAGGGAGAGGTAGAAATTATGTAAGTGTAATATATTCATGTATTAAATTCTTGAATTAGAAAAAGTTTAAATTGAATACCTCTTGTTTGAATTGAAAAGGAAAAAAAAATGAATGGATACAATTTGAAGAATTAAAAAAACCCTTAGTTTGAAACAAGTCTTTGTTAAACCACAGATGTTWTCACATCAGATGACCATACATTACTCACTTCCAAAATACATTTTTTGAAATATAAATACAGAGATTTCTCTGCATGTGTATATGTATGTGGGTTTGTGTGTGTCTGTATCTCAAAATAGAAGTTTTATGAAATGTACTATTTTCTGATTTCTATTTTCTGGTTTGTTTCATTAAGAAAAGATGGTCTTATACTGAATTACTTTCCTGTTTTACTAGGGAGTTATGATTTATGGTTTGAGAAAATATTGTTGGTGTATATTTTAGTGATGGTTGGGGGCTGACTTCATTGCCATCTTTATGGTACTTAATAGAGGTGATGGCATTGCTCAGGGAGGCCAGATGGGCAGTGCACTAGTGACTCACAGATGCTGTAGAAATATTCTCCTCACATTTTAGAAATGGAAAAGGTGACAGACACTGAGGACAGAATATTTAAAAATTCCTCTTTTGGGAATAATTCTGTGTGCCCAGTTAAGATTGGGAAAGGTGAAATGATGACCTGTGAGGTTTGACGTTTACGAAGAATATGTGATGTATGAAGGTTGCTGTGAGGCAAGGGCTCATTTGTCTCCTGGTGTGTGCTGGGAAACATTCAGCCTTAGAGAAGAAGACCTCAGTTCTGACTCTACCAGTTCCACGTCTGTAACTACGAAGACTTTTCATTTTCTTTCTCCAAGAGAAAATAAATAAAGTCCAGCAGAGAACATAATGCTTTGTGTGCTAGAGCTTTTTTCTTTTCTTTTCTTTTCTTTTCTTTTCTTTTCTTTTCTTTTCTTTTCTTTYCTTTYCTTTYCTTTYCTTTCCTTTCCTTTCCTTTCCTTTCCCTTCCCTTCCCTTCCCTTCCCTTCCCTTCCCTTCCCTTCCCTTTCTTTCTTTCTTTCTTTCTTTCTTTCTTTCTTTCTTTCTTTCTTTTTTGGCTTCAAGCTTCCACTACTTTGTTGTCGCATATTCTAATTTCAAGAAGCCCATAGCTCCTAGGACAAAGATTCTATATTTAAAATATTTTCTTAAAATAACATTATAGTTTCAAGTTAAATGAATGGAAGTAGCAGATATGGAAACAGATATATTTGGAGTTATGTTTATTATGTGCTATGAACATTAAAGCTCAGATTACTTTGAATTTTTGAAAGTACATCAACAATTATATCTTAAAAAAGAACTTCAGAGGAAAATGAGGATTGCCAGATGGTAACTAACAATTGATATAGTTAGCACTGCAATGGGGTCTGAGTTAGTCTATGGATTAATTTGACATCTTTGTAAATAGAGACGAATTGAATACAGTTTTCAGCAATGTTGATACACATGTATAATTGGGGAAATTTTTAAATGTTTGTATTCTAACGATGGGAGATTTTTGTATTTAAAATATAGAATGTTATTCTGTGTCCAGGTCACCTTCAGTTTTAGGACTTGGGGTTTTCTGAATTATTGGACCTAGCACACACTATAATTAGAAAGGAATGCAAGTTGAACTTGTTAAACTTCATTGACTATACATTTGAGGAAAGCATAAACTGAAGATAACAGACAGAATTTCCTGAATTCTCTTTTTCTTGTGCCACATAATATGTTTACTCTTTGTCCTGTTTCTTGTGAAAACTTCTACTCATGGCTTTCAGTGTTGGGTTCATTCATATGCTTGCTTAAAAGTAATTATTTATTGATTGCTTCCCAATACCAGCTGCTGAGTCTATTGGCAAAGGAAACAGATGGGGACTTTGGCTGAATGTCACATCTCCTCCAAGTGGAGGTTGAGCTTCTGGAACTGGACATAGCACAGACAAGTGGTGGAACCTTAATAGGGACCTAGGAGGAGGGTAGACTCCAGCATGAAACTGAGAACTCAGTCAGAGGGAGGGCCCTGATGGTGGTGCAGAAAGTAACTCAGCAGGCAGGAAGGGTGTGAGACTGCCTGAAGGAGAGGCTGGAGCAAGACCAGTATGGGCAGGGAGGAGGAGGGAGCAGGAGGAGGGAGATGATGTCAGAGAGGCARTGAGGTCTGTGATGGGAGGGGTTGGAGTTAGGCCAGAATGTGGTGGGCTGTCATTAAAAAGTTTAAAGAAGGGTTTTAAGCAACTTCTACTCTAAGGAGTCTATTATGTTTACTTTGGGTAGATAATGAAGAGTTTATAATGAAACAGAGAGCTTGAGAGCTGCCTCAGCAGTTAAAATCCTCCTGCTCTTGCGGAGGACCTGGGTTTGCTTCCTGTCAGAAACTCCACTTGTAGGGGATCCCACTCCCTCTTCTGGCTTCTGTGGGTACCATGCATGCGTGCACGCAATGTGCATACACACGTGCAAGCCAAATACTCACAAAACATAAAATATGAATAAAATGCACACACAGAGAAACAGGAGGTTCTTAAAATAATCCATAAAGCTGGTGCAGTCAGTGGAGAGAAGGAGAAGTGGACAGATGGAAGCTACATTTTGGATTTAGAAATGAAGTACTCACTGATAGCGTACATGTAGTAAATGAAGAAGGCAGAATTAGCCCCCAGTCCTCTGTGCATGAACAACTTGGCATTGGGTTGGGAGTAAGGGTGGCTTAAAGAGGAACAGGTTTGGCTATAATCCCTGTCTTGGAATTCCACACTGACAGAGAAATGATTTGTATTGGTCTCAAGTGTGAGGTTAGGTGATTCTCTTGGAAGAGGAAGCGTGTAAGGAGGAAAAAATGGGTGTTAGAGTCATTCCTTTGCTTGTTGTTTTAATCACATTAAAGTATAGAAACACACCTAACTTGTTTTAGATGGTCAGATATTTAGATGCTGCAGTATCAAAGCCAGTGCAACACACACATTCTGCTTGGGGAACTGTTCTAAGGCAGACATGTTTATAATAACCAGGCAGGAGCATTTTCTCCACAGAGTAACCATTATCTCAGCATTCCCAGTAATGACCTGTAGTTATGATGGGGGCTGTCACTTTTAACCTGTTAGTCTTCTGTCCCTTTTCTTTTCCCATTGAAGAACCCAGGTCGTTGGGGCTGTAGGTTCTCACAATCTGTATTTTCCTGATTGCCTACTCAGGGCTCAGTCTGGCCACTTGGTTGGCTGTGTAGTTCCAGTGAATGGGCAGCTGGGTGCAGAGATGGACCAGGCTCAGGTCGGGTCCCTTAGGCAGTGTCAGGGGGGCTTGGCAAGACCTGAGTCTCTTAATGTTTAATTGTTTCCCATTTTAGGGGATCAGGGAGGAACATCTGCTAATGGTTAGTGTTTATTTCTTTTAATTTATTTGGTGTTGCAAAATGGTGGAAATCTGTGTGGATCATTTTGATTACATTTGTTACTTGGATTGTATTTACAAACCATTTCCTCTCACTTTCTGTTTGATTCCCAGTGGTATCATTAATAAAAGACAACAGGATAAGTAGTTGCTTCTTTTATATTACTTGCTGGTGCTTAACAAGTTCTTTTCTTTCTTCACTAGGCACACATTCTTTCTTTGTCTTAAGAGCCATTGAGAGGAGATGGATTTTTAGCCACTGCAGTTATTGCTCTTAAGCTCAAATTGTTCTATCTGTTGTCAGTCATTTTAGGAGAAAAGATGACCCTGATGGTCTTTGATTATTTTCTTGTTCACTGTGACAAAACACTTGTCATTTCCTTTTCTAGATTTGGGTTTAACCATTTCTCCAAGAAGCTTTGGTTTCTTTTGGTGAGAAATGATATATTAAAACCCTCATGCTGGCACTAATTGAAGGTAGGAGAACCCATTAATTCTTTAAAACTCTGGTTCATTCTGTGAAAGTTTGATGGCACTATCAATTGTGAGCTTGTGGTTTGAATAGGGATGGCCAGTGAATTTGAATGCTTGGTCACTAGGGAGCGGGGTTGTTAGGAGGTGTGGCCTTTTTGGAATAGGTGTGRCCTTTTTGGAAGAAGGGTGTCATGGGGGTGGGATTTGGTGTTTCAAAAGCTTAAGCCAGGCCAAGTGTGGCTCTCTCTCCCTGCTGCTTGTGGATCCAGATGTGAACGCTCAGCTTCTGCTCCAGCACCATGTCTGCTTGTACGCTGCCTTGATCCTGCCATGATGACTGTGGACTAAACCTCCATGATCATGGTGTCTCTTCATAGCAATATTGATTAAGGCGGAGCTCCTTTCTATTATGTGCATTTCCTAAGTTTGAGTCAGAAGTTGGGTATGTATGAACTCACATGGCACATAAAAGACTGTAGACTAACTTCATGCTCTCTTTTTGTACTCTGATCTGAACCCCCCGTTTCTCATTTTTAGTGTTTTTCGGTAACTAGTTGCAAGTGAAAAGGATCTAGAAAAATAAAAGACTTCAAACCAACAGTTCATTGGTAAGGCCAGATTTCAGGCCTTAAGTTTTTGAATAGAATTTTAGCTTGTCTTGTCTTCTGTATATAAAAGTGTATTTGTGCACACAGAAAATGTAAAGGACAACTTGACAGTGCCTACATTTTCAACAGCCCATACAGTTCAGATTCTAGAGTGGAGAGATGTTACTGCTTTGAACAAAATTTGTAGTCATGATTCCCAAGAAATTAAAAAAAAAAGATTGGAAGGAATGGAATCCCTGTGGAATGTAGAGAAGTAACCTGTATGCTGTTGCTGTACAGTTGGGTAGCACTGGGGGTCAAGCAGAGCAAGTCTGTACAGAGTGCTGTCAGTAGTGGTTGCCTACACAGCTCCCAAGCCTGCCCGTGAGTGCCTGCCCGTGAGTGCCTGCCTGTGAGTGCCTGCCTGCCCGTGAGTGCCTGCCCGTGAGTGCCGGTGCACTTTACTGAATCGGATACAGACTGTTAGTCTGTGTTCAGAAGCTTTACTGTTCTCGAGTATAAACTTGGCTTGATGTGAAGGTTCTGTTGGAGGGTGGATTGGACCTTGTTTCAGTTAAGGACTATTGAGGACAGTAAGTGACTAGCAATAAGTTTGAGTTGATCCAGGCCTGAGGTGTAAGTTGTGTCTTGGTGCAGACTATGTTGTTCTTTCTCCTATGGTAGATCTACAGGTAGACCCTGGTGTGTTGTGTGTTTCATGTAGAAGTACCTGTACCTTGAAACCCCCACCCTCCCACCCCCCAGTCAAGATCTGGTAGCCCTGGCTGGCCTTGAACTTGGTGTGTAGTGAGATGACCCTCTGCGCATCACTACACTCACTGTGTTTTTATTTTTGTGGACATGAATATATTCTTTTCAAATCTGTTGATTTGTCCATATTTTCTGAACTTACAGATTTTGAAAAAAAATCAGTTATTAAGAAAGTGACTGCAGTAAATTGCTTCAGGGACAGGGAATATCTAACTTCATGTAAGTTTCTTACATGAAATTGTAAGGATTGAATAGCGTCACTTTTCACTTGATGGGAAATAAAAAAAAAAATTCTTAGAAAACCAAAACCAGAGCTCGGGGAAGAAAGGATAGAGAAGAATCCCATCTTTTCCCTTTGATTTCCTTGCCAGGAAAGTATAATTTTATAGAATGTTTGGGCAAAGAGCCCAATCTGAGAGGAAGTAGAAAGAGCTGAAAACAACACTTTTATTTAATTAAAAAATTCTTCTATTGTATCTATTTTCTTAGGTGGTCTAGGCACGTTGTAGTGACAGTGTTTAAGTTACTCCTCTGGCTAATCACTTTTCTAAAGGTAAATGCACCTGCGGCACTCGGTTGTACCTCTCCGTTCCTGGAACAGTGACACAGGTAGAAGCTTAAAAGCGCCAGAGGCAGGTAGGGCTTAGCTCCAGGAACCACAGCTCCTACACAGCACTGCAGTGCCAGGCACATGTCTTACTTCTCTGGCTTAGTGTGTTTGTAAAGTGGTGGCTGTAATAGTACCTTTCTGGGAGTTACAAGGCAGTTAAATAAAGTATAAGGTGTAAAGTACATGTCTCTAAACATGTCCAAAATGTTTAGAGAATGTGGTTCTGATAGGGTCAACATCTTTAGGGATATTCTTAACTCTCTGAGGACTTACAAGGACAGCTTTCACTTGGGCACATAGAAATCTAGAGCTGAACATTTACTGAACATTTATAAATTGTTTAGCTTTTGAAAAGCAAAAATGAGCAGAAAAAGATGACCCCTGAATTTTAGTAGTTTGAGGAAAAATGTCCTTCCCCTAGTTGACATAGAAAAGATGTTTGATGTTGTAGATTCATTTTTATCACTATGTGTAACCTAGAGAATGTTATTGTTTGAATTTATTTATTTTTCTCCCCTTCCCCTCCCCTTTGCCTCTGAGAGAACTCCCACATTCCCCTGTCATGGTGCATCACGTCTCTGCAGGATTAGGTACATCCTCTCCCTCTGAGGCCAGACAAGTTTGCTATAGATGTGCCTGGGGCCTTACACTAGCCTATGTGTGCTCTTTGGTTGGTGGTTCAATCTCTAGGAGCACCCAGGGGTCCTGATTAGTTGACACTGTTGGTCTTCAAGCTCCTTGAGGGCCTTCAATTTTTCCCCAATTCTTCCACAGGGGTCTCTGGCCTCCTTTCAATGTTGGCCGTGGGTATCTGCATCTGCCTCAGTCAGTTTCTGGGTGGAGCCTCTCAGAGGGGTGCTATAGTAGGCGTCTGTCTGCATGCACAACATAGCATCATTAATTGTGTGTCCATGGGAGATGGGTCTTGAGTTGGCCTGGTCCYATTCCTTCAGTCTCTGCTCCACCATTGTTTCTGCATTTCTTTTAGATAGGACCAATTTTGGGTAAAAAAATTTATAGGTGAGTTGGTGACACCATCCCTCCACTGGGGGTTCTGTCTGGCTACTGGAGGTGGTCTCTTCAGGTTCCATATCCCAACTGTTGGGCATTTTGGCTAAGGTCACCTGCATTAACTCCTGGGGACCTTCTTCACCCTAGGTCTCTAGGTCTCTGGGACTTCCCCCACCCCTCGCCCCTGGTAGTTGCATATTTCCATTCATTTTCCTGACCATCTGGACCTCTCTCCAGTCTCTCCCCATGCCTGATCCTGCCTCCCTATTCCAGGTGCCGTCCTTTCTCCCACCCAGCTTCCTCTCACTGCTGCCTCCTGTGGGTTAAAATGGTGGCCCGTGTCCAGCCAGGACTCCGCCACTTGTTGAGGCGGACTTGGGAAGTTTGACTACACACATCCACGTCACTGCCAGGCCGGGGGGGGGGGGGGGGGGCGGGCATCGGCTGTGAGAAACCGCAGGACCCTGCTCCTGGGGGTGGCGGGGGAGGGCAGTCCGAGTTCCCTGGGGAACCGCGGGACTGGGCCCGCAGAGACGGAGGACTAGCGGGTTCTAGCTCTTGGACACTGCAGTCGCCGCTGGATGTCACAGAAGAGCTGAGAACGGAGTGGGGGGCCTGAGGGCCAGCTCTAGCCCAGGGCCGAAGGGAAAAGGGCAGGAGGAGAGCTCTGGGTGAGCTCTGGGTGGGCTCAGGGGGACTAGAGTGCTCGGTTGGCTGCTTGGCTTGGTGGAGACATGGCTGGGAATGCAGGGAGGCCTCCTGTGGGGGACTAGCCGAGGCTCTTTAGAGGAAGACCTGCTCCATTGCTCCAGCACAGTGGGTCCAGATGAGAAGCGGCAGCCCATGGTTTTAAAGCGTTTATTATTGGTGGAGAGTTGTGATGAGTGAAAAGTAGAGGCCACGGCCATGTGGAGAGAAGGGGAAGGGAATGCAGAGAGCCGGGGGTGGGGGTGGGGTGGGGGGAGCAAGAGGGCAAGAGAGAAGAGGGGCAAGCATCCCCCTTCACAGTGGGCCAGGCCTACCGGGCTGTTGCCAGGTAACTGTGGGGGTGGAGTCCAGACAGAATTCCAAGGACTTGGGGGTACTGCCCTAGTGACTGATAGCCACAGAATTGTGGAGAGCTGAGGCTCATGTCAGGAGCCTAGTGTCTGGGAGTTGGCAAAGGGCTTTCTGTCCCTTGCAGGAACACCTGCTGGGGCCTCGATGTTTAAACCTAGCCAGACCAGAAAACAGGCTGCCTTTCACAGCCCACAGCCTCCCATGAATTTTTTGTTTCCCCTTCTAAATGGGATTCAACCATTTACATTTGGACCTGTCTTCTTGTTTAACTTCTTTGGGTCTGTGAGGTATATCATGGGTATTTGAACATTTTGGCTAACATCCACTTATCAATGAGTACATACCATGCAAGTCCTTTTTGGTTTGGGTTACCTCAGGATATTTTCTAGTTCCATTAATTTGCCTGAGAAATTCATATCTTTGTTTTTAACAGCTGTATAGTAAAGTATTCCATTGTGTAAATGTACCACATTTCCTGTATGCATTCTTCTGTTGAGAGATTTGCTTCTAGTTTCTGGCTGTTATGAATAAGGCTGCTATGAACATAGTAGCGTATGTGCCCCTGTGACATGGTGAGGCATCTTTTGGGTATGTGTCTAAGGTAGTACTATGACCAGTTTTCTGAGGAATCACCATAGTAGTTTCTAGAGTGATTGTACCAGCTTGCAATCCCACCAGCAATGGAGGAGTGTTCCCTTTTCTCTACATCCTTGCCAGCACCTGCTGTCACTTGAGTTTTTGGTCTTAGCCATTCTGATTGGTGTAAGGTGGAGTCTCAGGGTCCTTGTGATTTGAATTTCCCTGATGACCAAGGATTTTCAACATTTCTTTAAGTGCTTCTGAGCCATTTGAGATTCCTCTGTTGAGAATTCCGTTTAGCTCTGTACCCCATTTTTTGATTGGGTTACTTGGTTTTTGGAGTCTAACTTCTTGAATTCTTTATATATTTTGGATATTAGCCCTCTGTCCGATATAGGGTCAGTGAAGGTCTTTTCTCAATGTCAAGACTGACATTTTGTCCTATTGACAGTAGCTTTTCTCTTATAGATGCTTTTTAGTTTCATGATGTCCCATTTGTTAATTCTTGACCTTAGTGTCTGAGCATTGGTGTTCTGTTCAGGAAATTTTCTCCTGTGCCAATGAGTTCAAGGGTATTTCCCACTTTCTCTTCTATTAGGTTCAGTGTATCTGGTTTTATATTGAGGCCTTTGATCCATTTGGACTTGAGTTTTGTGCAAATATGGATCAATTTCCATTCTTCTACGTGAAGATATCTGGTTAGACCGTTTATTGAAGATGCTTTCCTTGTTCTATTGTATAGTTTTGGCTTCTTTGTCAAAAATCAAGTTTCCATAGGTGTGTGGGTTTATTTCTGGGTCTTCGATTCTATTCTATTGATCTCTTTCCCTGTTCTATACCAATACCATGCAGKTTTTTTTTTTTAATTACTGTTGCTCTGTACTACATGATGGTGATACCTCCAGAAGTTCTTTTACTGTTCAGTATCATTTTTACTATCCTGTGTTTCTTTTGTTTTTCCATATGAAGTTGAGAATTGTTCTTTCAAGATCTGTGAAGAATTGTGCTGGAATTTTGATGGGGATTGCATTGGATCTGTAGATTACTTTTGGTAAGATGGCCATTTCACASTAGTAATCCTACTGATCCAGTAGCAAGGGAGGTCTTCTCATCTTATGATGTCTTCCTTGGTTTCTTTCTTTAGGGACTTGAAACCATGGCTGGAAAGATAGCTCATTTGCTGTTCTTGTAGAGGACCTGGTTTGGTTTTTAATACCTAAATAGCAGCTCATAATTACCTATAACTTGAGTCCCAGGGGATCTAACCATGTCTTTTGGCCTCAGAGCATCAGGTATTCATGTGGTACCTGTACATAATGCAGGTGAAACACTCATACTGAAAACAAAAAGCAAGGCAAAAGAAACCCAAAACAAAAACAAAAACTCAAACAACCACAAGCCTAGACTCAGAAAGTGGAGTCCATGCAAATTTTTAGAATGCCGTAATACCTGCACACTGCTAGTGGGAATGTGCTGTTAAAACAGTGAGAGTTTCTCAGGGCAAATTGACCCAGGATTAATGATATTTTTAGGTTTTTATTTGAGTGAAATTATGCACTATTTTTTTCATGTGTTGGGCAGTGGACCCTATAGTGGAATGTTTTATTAGAGTTAGGCTAATTTATAAGAAATATATTGATTAATATTAGGATAGTGCCATAATAAGGGGAAGAAATAAGAAGGATTTATTCATTGGAAACTGAGTTTAGATGTGGAAGTAGCAGAAGGTTACATCTGTGAAAGGTCACATCTGAACTTGTGTATCTTTTATCTTGAAGCCTGTGAGCCAAGGCAAACCTGTCTGTCTTTTTGATAAATGATTTGGTGGTCTTAACTAGTTAACAGATTGATTAATGATCTAATACAGTGGTGGATTACCTTGGGGTAAGGAGCTAGTTGTCTGTTTTCTAGCTGTCAAGCTTACTGTCAATGTTATCAGAAATCTGGGAAGAAGAAATTATGATCTAGATGTCATATATTAATTAAGATGTCAGAGGTTGGTCTAGAGTCCACTACCTAAACAGTTCTCCCAGGCCCCTGTGGTCTCCATCTCAAAGTGGGCAGAGGTAGTCTGGCCATCAGGCCCAGAAGATGAGAAGCTTTTTCCTGTGGTGGAGGAATGTGGGAGAAATGACCCACTTTGACTTAGGCAATGTGATACATCTAAGTCTCCAGGTGTCCTCTGTTTGTCTACAGTGTAGGCTGAGCCCTGGCAGCGGGCAAGACAATGGAGCAGTGTTTCTCAGTGGTTATCATACCACAATCCAGGTAGAATTCTTTTCCGCTGTGTTCATATCTTTTCAGAGACCTGTGTGATTACCGTTAGGGTTTGGAAGTCTCTGTCGTAATAAGCTTAAACATTTGATGTTATATTTAGCAGATTTCTGATAAATTGAGAACTAATATCTATTAAATATAGCTGTTAGACAATGTTTTTAATTATTTTGTCTAGATTTATCTAGCAAACAATATATTGTAACTTAATGACAGTAACAAAAACAAGGCTAAACATAATTTTAAGGCAGTGATCTTTAACCTTTTTACTGTTGTAAATGTTTAAGTTAATATTAAAATGATTATTTGCAAAGGCAGGATAGAAATAATATGAAAACCATATCTTAATTGAAAAGTATCTTTGGAGACCTTTTAAGTCAGGCTGTTCTCTTAAAGATGGCAGTCAAGTGGAGATTGTCCATAACAAAGATGACAGATAGTCATGAGAATGCCTTCAACCAAGATGGCGCTGGAGCTACTGAGCGCCCTTAGCTAAGATGGTGCTGAAGCAATAGCTACACCTGTGGAGGAAAGCCATGTGTTTGCTATTCCTTAGAATGGAATGGTACTTGTCTATAGAATCATGGCTATATATCAGCAGAGACAGAGACAAATAGACACATTTTGTCTGGTGGACAGGGCATTATGTGCATGTGAGGAGATCTCTCCCTGTCACTGCAGGCAGCCTCTGCCATGCAGGTCAGAGTAGAGTAGGTTGCTAGGAGGTGGGGAGCCGGCTGGCATGTGGTGGTCGTGCGAGGGCTCTGTGGACTGTGTGAGGTGGGGCCAGTGGCTGTGCTCTGCCGGCCTCCCAGCAATTCTGCTTCAGCACCGTGATGTCCCATTACTGAGGTAAGCAGGGAGTGAGAGAGTTAAGTCTAAACTAAAGTCTGTAGAGTGCTTTTCCCCATCAATGGTGAGAGCTGTAAAAGTGTTTCTTCAAAGTGCTGTTAAGCAGCCATTTAGAGTAGTTATCTACTGAGCACTGGAGCCGAATTTAGCCTGAGAATTTGGAAGCCTTTAAGACCAGGAGCTGTCCCAGTAGAAGTAGCAGTGAAGACATTCCCTTTGAGTGAGATTAGAAGATATCAATTATCCCTACCTGCATCCTGAAGATAATATAACTAGGAACTGCAGCAGCCAGCCAGATCACCTGATTGTCACGAGGTGAACCTCAAGGGCAGAGCTCCTGGCCAGCACCCGAGCCGCAGGTTTACCTAGGCTTAGGGTTTTCCAGCAGTGAGAGAACCATCTCGAGGAGAGAAAGTGAGTTCACCCAAGGGAAGAGGTCCTAAGACAAAGGGTCAGTGAGGAGGGCCAATCATGACTGTTAATACTTCTGTTCCCATGGACACCAGAGGGTGGCTGTGAGTTCAACAGCCTTCCTCGGGACCAGGAGTTGTTTACTCTGACTAGTGAGGGTGGGGGCACACCCATTCACTGGTGTTTGATGGGCAGACCTAGCGGTCTGACCCGAATGCTGGAAAGTCCAGGTGGCATTGGTGCAGGGAATGCAAACCTGCGAGTTTGTGAATCTGAGTTATGGCACTAAAATGTGTTTTTATAAAGCCAAAGAAATGTTTTATAGAGCGTGGTACAGTATATAGAGGGGGCACCTCTGTGGCCCTGCGAGGTACCAGCCATAAGATGGCTCTAGTATAGAATAGAGTTTATCTGGGGGGATGGGAAGGAGAGGAGTAGAGGCAGAAAGAGAAGGAACGACAGGGGGTGGGGAGAGAAGAAGAAGAAGAGGAGGAGGAGGAGGAGGAAGAGAAAGAGGAAGAAGAAGAAAAAGGAGGAGGAGGAGGAGAGGCTGCCGGGAACACATGGAGTGGGGGAGGGCGGAGAGGGAGAAAAAGGACACAGAGAAAAGGGGCAGAGTGTCAGAGAGTCAGAGAGCCTGTAACAGTTTGATTGGGAGCACACTGGTGGTCTGTTGCTATGGTCCTGAAAAAAAAGGCAAGGTTGTTTGAGAAGTTTAGTCCTGGAAGGACTCCTTTAAGTGGGGAGTTACCCGTGTTGTACTGGAAAGCAGAGGGAAGAGTTGAGAAGAGAACATCATCTCAATTATGTATCGGGGATAGGCTGTAACAGCTTGTTTGTTAAAAAAAAAAAAAAAAAAAAAACTGCTTGTTAAGGATTAAATAACTACCTGTGGGGTAGATTAAATATGATTTTTGAAGCTTAAAAGAAATTTTAAAGAAATTGAAAAAAAATTCGGAACAATTTGGGTTAAAAGGCAAGGAACATTGTTTTAGGTGTTCCTGCTAGGGAGAAGAACAAGCATTTAAACAAACATGAAAATTTGGGGGTTAAGCTTTTCAGGTGTGCAGCAAGAGCTCATCCATTGTTTTGGTTTGGTGGGCGCTTTTCGCCTAGGGGG
>BDUI01000475.1:131003-143258 GCA_002335545.1 Apodemus speciosus | reverse complement strand
GGGGGAGGGGGAGGGGCCTGCTCTGCCTCCAGCTGCTGTTGGCGGTTGGCTCTAGCAGGCGGGTCCTTCCCCCCACCCCTGACTCCCAGTGGGTTTTCTTGGCTGGTATTGCTGGAAGGCAGGGTGTTGCTTTTTGCAAACACTAAAAGTAGAGCAGGAAGAGAAGCAGCATAGGGACTTGGTGGCACCGTGTAGGGAGAGCCTATGTGGGGGTGGGGATCGGAATTTTTTGTTAATGGTCCATTTGGAGTGTCTGTCTTTAGAGTGGGAAGGCCTGGGTCTTTTGGGCTTAGTGCTAGGGGTTACTCACCATCTTTGCTTAATCCAGAGTTCTGGTGTGGGTCTGCGTGGGTCGCCAGCTATGGTATGCGTCAGCTGGGTATGCCCATCATTGTTTTTGCTTGGTGCTGGATGCAGATTTTGTGTTCTGTCTGTGGTGTGTGCTGTGGTGTGTGAACTCTGCGTGGGCAGAGGAGACCCAGGGGGCTAGTATGTTTTTCACCCTACACTGACATCCGGTGTCGGTCTTGCAGGAAGTGCCATTGCACTGTTCATCGGGTGGGAGAACACAGCCTAAATTGGGGACCCCAGCCTGGGTGAGAAACTACGGAGGCTGAGGCCAAAGCTGGTGTTCCCTAACTCCTGGACACCCAGACGCCACTGCAAAGTGCAAGGGAAAGGGCGTGCCTGCTGGGAAAGGGGTACAGGCTGGTGAAGAGGAGTCCGTGTGGGGAAGGGGAACTCCAGCTTTGTGTAGTGGAGTGTCTGGGGTGCAGAGGGCCTTCTGCAGGAGACTTAAGCTGTGTGGCTCAGTATGGTGAAGGCTTTCCACCACTGTGGTTTTGATGAGGGAGACAGTCCTTGGTTCCAAACTGTTTATTGTTTATTGTGGTGAATAGGTTGATACAATTTCCTCAGGGTGGACCAGAGAGTAAATACCTTCTGAGAAAGGAATGCCCAGGAAGGGAGGCTTATTGGCTGAGCCCTCAGGGTCATCCATCTAGACACCTCACTAGCATGGGGGACTCTGCTCTCTGTGCTGTGGGACTAGTTGCCACTTTCTTTATGTGGGGAGTTGTGGTCATGTGTTCCAGGCCAGGAATATTGTCTGGAGTAGATGACACGCCTACTGTCCTCAGGTGGTTGCCAGGGTTTCTGAATCCACTTGTCCTTACCAGGTTTTCTGGCATGGTCCCCTCCTTGACATTCCCGCTTGGCCCTTTCAGTTCCTAGTTCCAGTTTCATCCCTGTTAGTGCACATGGCAGGTTTCATGCCTTTCAATAGCTAAATGGCACTGTCTTTATTGTGACATGACGTCACCTTTCTTTATGTGTTCACCAGTTAACAGCCCTTTAGGGTGCTTCTGTGTTGGTGATTGTGCATAGTGCTGTAAGGAATGAGAGTGCAGAGCCTTGGTTTTGTTTTCCTTGTGTGTGTGCTCAGTAGTGTGGCTGCTGGATCACATGTGTTGATTCTCGCAGCCAACCATTGGACTGAGCGCTGGGTCCCCAATGGAGGAGATAGAGAAAGGACTGAAGGAGCTGAAGGGGTTTGCAACCTCATAGGAAGAACAACAATATCTACCAAACCCCTCCCTCCCAGGGACTAAGCCATCAACCAAGGAGTACACATGGCTCCAGCTGCATCCGCCGCAAAGGACGGYCTTGTCAGGTGTCAGGTATGGGAGCAGAGGTCCTTGGTCCTGTGAAGGCTTGCTAGATGCTCCAGAGTGGGGCAGTCGCGGGCGGGGGTGGGGTGGGAGTGGGGTGGGTGGAGGAGCATCCTCATAGAAGCAGTGGGAGGGAGGATGGGATAGGGGGTTTCTGGGAAGGCAGGAAATCGGGAAAGGGGATAACATTTGAACTGTAAATAAAGAAAATATCCAATAGAAACAAACAAAAAAGATGTGTCCCTACATTCTCTTATTCTCTACTTCATGTTCTTTATAAACAGCAAGGAGGAGCTGGCAGTGGCTTATGATTTGGGTACTTTGTAGAATACTTTCATTTGTTTGTTTGCTTTGTTTTTTGATTCCTCGTCTCTCTGCGTAGCCCTGGCTGTCCTGGAATTCCCTCTGTAAACCAGGCTATCCTCAAACTCAGATCCGCCTGCCTCTGCTTTCCAAGTGCTGGGATTAAAGGCATGCGCTACCATAGCTTGGCTTACTTTTTGGTTTTAAAATTAGGATCATTTTTACCTGTTCTCTTTTAGAAATTAAAATAAAAGTAAAATTCTAGCTGTATCTGATAGAACAAAAGACTGAAAGATAGATTAATTTCCTGAAAAACCTTAGTCCAAAAAAACCCGAGAATATTCTAAATGTAATCTTATTGTAGTTGTGTGAGTATACCAGAATACTTAGTCCTATAAAAATTCAGTTCAGTGACTGTAATAGTGTATTTCAAAGTAGAAATAAAGTTATTGGATTGATGATAGATTCTTTCGTGAATATTTATACATGGATATCCCTAAGAAACATCTCTCACTTTATGCCAGAATTAATAAAAATTATTGTTTGCATTGTATTTAATAGTTTCCTAACACTGAGAGACACTCTACTATATGTTAGAGAGACTTTGGTTTGATTCTCTTTTGCATTTATTACCAAAGTTATTGAGGAAATCGCATATCTTGGTGTAACCAAGCAAGTGAAAGGTCTACATGAAAGTGTTATATCTAAACTGAGAGTATGAGGTGTTAAAAATCTACTAGTGTCATAGGCAGATAAAACGATGCTCGTATTGTGTTTGTCATATCAGTAAAGTAGAAAAGTGCTGGTGTGTGTGTGTGTGTGTGTGTGCGCGCGCGCGTGCGTGTATTTCTAGCCTTAGACTGACATTTCTATCTGCAAACTCCCTTTTTAGCTATAGCGGTTTGAAAGCAGATAGTTCAATTAGGGCATAAATGAAAAGATTAGTTTTCATTTAAAATACCGAAAAGAAGGAATAATAACTGGTAGAAAACATGAATTGTTTACGAATATAAGTCATGTGGTCTTACTTGACAGTTGTCTCAGAGATATTGTCTTTGCTTAAGTTAAATTAGTAACATTTTATTTCTATATGTTGGGAAAATAAGATGTGTGGACTAAGAGAAAATGTTTAATATCTTCATCTGAGGGACCTATGACTTGTTTGTTTAGGGAGGGCCAGGTTCTGGGCCTGTTTTGAAAGAAGCTTTTCAACTCCCAAGCAATTACATAGTGGAAAATTACTCTTTGGCTTAACATTAAAGAGATTTTTTCATATCATAATGCTGTCTTCTTCACGACATCATGTATACAGTTCATTCTGAGGGCCTCCCCCCTCTTTTTGATTAGCCATGAAGGACATGAAACACTTTTGATTCTGTGAACAATTGTCAATCTTTTTAAAGTTTAAGGAATACCTTTTCTGGTTTGTAACATCTTTCAAGTTTGTTTTTCCTCTTTCTGTACCAACCTCTCTGTTTTTGTCTCTGACTTGTCTGAATCCCTTACCTCATTGCTTTTCGGGACACTTGCCTGATAAATTCTAATCTGAACTAGTTCTGCAGTTTGTTTCCTTGCTTTCTTTCAGGCTCTGAGCACTGTGAAGAATGTAACATGGACAAAGACTGCTGCTTTAAACTGGTGCTTTCAACTGGTGCTTTCCTACCCCTACAAGGGGCCAAAAGAGTCATGTATCCACAGATGCCAGATTAAGACATGTGAGGGTAGTATAAATACCAAATTTAACTTCTAAAATCACAACGGGTGAACCATCTTTTGACTTCATAAAGCAACTTAAAACTAATATAAGAACCTCCTCCATTTCTGCTACAAGTATGGAACCAAACTCGTAGCCCAGGCTGTCCCATTCTCCTGTTTTGGGAGTGATGTCCTCAGCACCTCTGTAGTCGATGCAAGCCCTGGTTTCTTTTCCTGTCACCTTTTCAGGGGTGTGCTTCATTATCTCCATGTGCTGTCTATTTTCAGCTTTTCCCTATATATACTAGTTTTTCTCAAATAGTGGTGTACTTGCTTGAGCATCCTACATGTACTTTTTGCTAAGTTTAGTTTAGTTAGTTTTGTTTTGTTTTGTGTTCCTTGTCAATTTCCTCTCTCCACAGCAGGAGGCTTTGAACAGACTGGAGTGTCCTGTGGGCAGCATTTTCCTGACACCCCTTCTCCGCTGTAGGAAGCCATGGTCGAGTCCCCACCTGCACCAGCTCACCAGCTTGCTCTCCTGTTACCATTAGTATTTCTCTCTTATCGTCAGTATTTTTTTTTTTTTACCATTAAATGTAGAATTATTTTTAGATAGTTTTCCAGTATCTGAATATATCAATAGTTTGTTCTTTTTCAGTAGTATTCTATTGAATGGATTTCTTATTATTCACTTACTAGTGGTAGGCACCTGTAATTTTTCTGTTTTGGTTTGTTATGAATGAAGTTATTGCAAATATTTGCCTCTTGATCGTGATGTTTTCATTTTTCTTAGGCAAATGCCTAAGAACAGAATTGCTTACCACGTGATAAATGTGTCTAGTGTCTTGAGAACTAAGCTGTTTTCTAAGTGAGCAAGTTACTTTTGCATTTCTCCCAGCCATATTTCTTCTTGTTCTCTATCCTTGCTAATACTTGTTATAAATAATACCATGTTTTTATCTTATTGTAGCTTAAGACTTTCCGATGATTACTAATAAATGTATTTTCATATGCATATTAAGCATTCATTGTATTTCTTTATTGAAATTTCTGCTTAGATTTTTGCATATTTTATTTAGAGTTTTATTGCATTAAAACTTTATTTTTATAATTGTATACATTTTTATAACATGTACATATTTATAAGGTTCTTTATATATTTTGGATATAATTCACATCTGTGGCCTCTCTTTCCAGTTAATTGTAGATAAAAGTAGATAGTTCTGATCTGTGCTTTGTGTGTGTGTGTGTGTGTGTGTGTGTGTGTGTGTGTGTGTGTATATACATATATATGTTTATACTTATTTATATCTTTTTGTCTTTGAAAAATTGTAGTAGTCACAGACTTTATAATTTTAATCATTTTAAAGCATCTATTCTTATGGTATTAAGTTTATTTATAACATAGTTTAACTGAGAACCCCAGTGGCAAAATTGTATATAACTCACACAGTATAATATAGCTGTCATTATCTTTTATTACTTCTGGAAATGTTTTCAACATAGTATTTTTATTAATTTGGGAATTTCACATTATGTACCCTGTCACACTCATTTCCCAGTTCTCCTAGGTGTATCCTCTCTTGTAAGTCCCCTATCCCCCCCAAAAAACCAAAACAACCAAGTCCAGCTTATGTTGTTCATACACTTACTGGAGCATAGTCAACTTCCCAGTGCACTTCCACTTAACTGTGTCCACCCCACTGCCTCTCCACAGAGGTCATCAGTCGTGGAGATCTACACTTTAGCTTCCTTATCACAAGTTTTAAGAGTTCTCGTCAGTGGCTTGCTGTATAGGCTGTTACTTTTTTGGGGGGTGGGATGGGGTGGCTGTCACAGAAACCTCTGAGTCGCTCTTCAACTATGAGCCTGCAGACATCAATACCACTGCAAAAGTAGCTTCTTTGCCCTTAACAGGCTGCAGGAGCACGGACCATGGACTTCTGGCGTCAGAATGGACCTTGATGTCTGCTGGAAGTACCATTCACTCCCAAATTCCCCTGCCCCAGTGTTTGGTGTTCATCAGAGTGTTCTGACCTAGAGTCACCTCACGTCGGTCTTCAAGCGCAGGTGCTTGTAGCCCTTTCTGTTGAGTTTTGTGAGGTGAGCTGTAGTGTTTCGTCATTAGCCCTTGGTTTTAGTTAATGAGTCTCTACCCCTTTTTTGTCTATTTTGGTTTATCTTTTTTGGAAATCTCTTAGTTGATCTTTCATATTTTTCAGTTTCTTTCATTTTCTTAACCTTTATTATTTTGTCCCTTTACTAATTTTGGGTTTTTTTTTCCTGTTTGTTCTATTCATGAACAAACAGCACTGGCAGTTTTTGAGATTGCTCCTTTTGACCTAGGTGCTGAGATCCTGTCAGAGCTCGACCTTGTTCCCTCCCAGGCTTTAGTGTGATGTGTGTTCAGTTTCATTTGTTGGAAGGCCTTTCAGGTCGCCCTGATATGTCTAGTCTTGGTAAGTGCTTGCTGTAGGGATCTAGTGTCTCCTTCCAGGCAGGGTTAAAGATATCCAACATGTCCACCAGGAATAGATGTGGGTTTTGGGGATCTGAACTGTGGTCCCCAGGCTTGTGCTGTAAGCACTTTAACCTCTGAGCTGTGTCACAGCCCCCATCTGTCTTTCAGCACAACTTTTGCCTCCTGTTTCCTTTTTCCTTTTTGGCATTTTGAGACTGGATCTGAATGTGTAATGCAAATTGGCTCCTACAATCCTCCTGTCTTAGCTTGCCTGTTGAGGGAGTATGGTAAGTTTGTTTTAGACTGGAGGTTTTTTTTCTGCCTGGCTGATAATTTCTCATTTTATCTTCACCTTTGCTGTTTCAAGGACTGCTTTTCTTCTTAACTTGGTTTAGAACTTTAAGTCGATTTTTGTTTCCTTGGCATTTTTATTATTTATTTATTTATTTTACACTCCTTGGCATTTTAAGGGTACTCTTGTACTTGTCTGATGAGATGCTTACACTCAGTCTTACTTTTGTTCTTTGAAAATCATGTAAATTAGAATATAGAACAGTGGCTTGGACTTACACTTGATACGTATGAACAAGTATGATATATACCTTCTCTGTATACATGCATATGTATATAAACTAGTATCTCATCGTTTGAGAGTCTTTCAGGTATCCTCAGCAGATGGAGTTCACTTCTGTACTATGGTATGTGGAGCCATTGCCTGCTGCACTTCTCACTGCCGTGGCTCTTTGCTGTCTGAGTTTCTCAGTGTGTCCCCTTCTGGCCTTTCTCCTCTCCGTGACCATCCTGTGGGTCAGTCTCCCAACCAGAGACTGTGGTAGTATGCCCTCAGGTTCCCTGATTTGTGGTGTTCTTAGTTTCAGGCCCTCAAAGTAGCTGGGTCCCACACAGGGGACCCTCTCAGGATGGAACCTGGCTGACGGCCCCCTGCGGCGTGAGGCGAGTGAAGTGGAGCTCTGTGTGAGCAGTGGTTCAGGTCACGTCTAGTTCAACCAAGGCTTGTCAGAACTGCTTGTCATTGCTAGGACTGCCAGTCTCTTCATAGGACAGCATGGCTTATATTTAGACAGTTTCTACTTTCCTTGCCCTGCTGGGGAGCTTCGGTTGGAGCTGCTGGGGTTTGAGGTAGGACAAACCAAGGAGAGACAAACGAAGCTAAGACATGACACAATATGACTGAATTGCTGGGCGCTGGTAAGAAAGAAAACACAGCACTAAACATAAGGTGTTACACGCAGAAGATGGTGACGCAAGGACACGGCCCGGCTGTGTTCTTGTAGCCGTCTCTCCTTAGCTCTTGCTTTTCAGTGTTCCTTCAGTCTGTCTTTTGTTGTTCCTATTTTCTCCTTCATGCAGGTACTTTGAAAACACCTTTTCCTCTTTTATCTTTGTTTTTATTATTTTTCAAAACTTTACTTTTCATTTTTGACAGTTCCACACATACATAAAATGAATTTCACCCCATTACCCTGCACCTCCTCCCACTGAAGCCCTGAGGTTTTTTTTTTTTTTTTTTGTTTTGTTTTGTTAACCAAGTCTTCCTTCTACTGTGTGTGTCTGTCCATCGGTCTCACTAAAGAGGGCTGTCTTCATGAGCAGGGAGAGGAGCTTATTAACTGGAGCATGGAGCAGTGGCTGCCCCATTGAGGAGTGTGGTCCCGACCCTCAGTCACTGCTGACCATAGCTTCCGTGAGTTCACCGTGCCGGGCCATGTCAGGCCCCGGAAGACTGCTTCACAGCACTCTTCTTAAACCGCTGCCTCTCATGTTCTTTCCAGTCTCTCTTTGGGAKATTCCCTGAGCCACCCAGCTGACAGGCGCGCGCATGCAAGCTTTGTTCCATTTGGGGTAGAACGCTCCCGTCCCATATTTGCTGAACTTTGACTATTGTCTCTTTATTAACCACTGTCTACTGCAAAGAGAAGCTCGCTGATGAGGCCTACCAGCGGTTCTATCTCCGGGCTTAAAGCTGTTTAGAAGGCAGCTTGACACCATGCCCATTTAGCAGGGCAGTAGGCAGACTTGTATATTTTTGTCCTTATGTCCATATATATATATATATATRTATATATATATATATGAGCATAAAGTATATCATAACAATTTTAGTGATCTTAAGTTAATAATATTAGAATCAATTATAGCATATTTATTTCTACTGTAATAGGTGCACTCTTATAAAGGCACTATGCTGCATAACGTTGCTTTGGTCTGTAATGGATTATGCATGACACTGGGCTCATAAGATAATAATGGAGCTAAAAATTTTCTACTATTTTTTAGTGATACAGTGATTATAGCCACTGTGATCTTTGAGTGCAACACATAGTGTCTCTGCTGGTGCTGGTGTGAACAAGCCAGTATGCTCTGAGTGTATAAAAGTGTGACACATGCGCTTGTGTCCGGTATATACTGCGTGGCCATGATAAGAAATTATCATGCTTCTGTATTAACTGTAGTGTAGTCCTAATAATCATTTCTCAGTTTATTCTTACTTACAAAAATGTTTACTGCACAAATGTAAGCTATGTATGTCTTCTGCCATTGTCTCTGATAACCCAGTTTCCTGTGTTGTGCTCATTATGGATATAGTAGAAATCGTTGTACACTGCCCATGTAATAGGCTATTATGCGATCTTGATTTGTTGAAGTAAATTCCACGGTGTTAAGATTATCTAAAGTATCTCTCGGACTATGTCCCCTTTATTAAGTGGGATGTTATGTTATTAGCAGTATATAAGCGACTCTACGCTGTTGAGTGGAAGCAGGAGGGTGAAGGCAGTGCGTGGATCGGCGTGGACAAATGCTCTCTTGTCTCTGTGAGTGAGGGGTTGGCAGCCTCACAGAACCCACTGAAGAGCTGTGTGTCAGACGCTATTGCTAGGCGAACAAGGCATCCCTCGGAAGGGACGATGTGCTGTACGCCTTTCATAGTACTTGCTTTTGGAACATCTGATTATATTGCGTATTACATTGCTTTTGTAAAAGCGTTTAAGGAAAGCATTTTTCTTTTTTACTTTTATCAGTAAGCTAAAAAAGCTGAGTGAAGACAGTCTGACTAAGCAGCCTGAAGAAGTTTTTGACGTACTGGAGAAGCTTGGAGAAGGGTGAGTAAGAATGTGAAAATACCTTTTAAATAAAGGCAGTGTTGTTTGTCTGTCACCAGAGGAGGCATGCTGGAATGAGTTCTACTAAGACCATGAGATCTGACAGTTAGTGTCCAATTGTAAAGACCAGTTATGACAGTATGGACAGTAACACTGTTTTTAAAAAATAAGTGTGCACTTCCTCTCTCCCTCTCTACCTGTTTCTCTCCCTTCCTCCCTTCCTCCCTTTTTCCCTCCCTTTCTCTCTCTTCCTCTCTCTCCCTCCCCCTCCCCCACCCCAGCAAGAAATGTGCTGTAAAGTGATTTGTAATAGGTTTGGTTATCTTGTGCATTCTTATTGATAAACTTCACAATTTTGCTTTTATTAGGCTAGTGGCTGTGGTGTGTTTGTCACCCTGGGACCCATTTTATTTGGAGAAAGACCAGTAGACACTTTGAATTGAGTATCTTAAGGAAATGAGACAAATTGTTAACAGTCTCAAAATGATAGAGGAATGTATATATCATTTGATCATGGAGAAAGACAGATAATAAGTATAAAACAATTAAATTTGCAAGAACATATAATATATAACATTCCAAACATAAGGTGGAAAAAGTAAAATAAAGTACAATGCCCACTAAATGTGAATTTTCACATTAAAAGATGAATGCTTTGGAGAAAATTAAAAGTAAAGTAGCCAATCTGCTTAGGTAAGATCCATATAAAAGCAAGAGGGATGTTTTCTATTAAAAATCTCTATCAGAAAGAGTCAAACATATGGGTAAAAATAAAAGGAAAACAAAAGGAGCAGTGTTTCTATTGGGTAAATGAAGGGCAGTGTTTATATTAGGCACATTAAAGGGAAAAGGTCCCACTGGCCAGAAGTACACAGATAGGATAGGAAAGGAAATCCTATTGGATTGTTTGGACACACAGAACAGTAGCTAATTCTGATGGGAGAGTTGTTTGCAGAGTAAGTAGAATCTATTAGAAATGGATATGTGTTTTTATTTGTCTTTTAGAAGTGGACAGATAGAAAACCTAGAAAGGGATTAAATGTTATTAGCAAACCTGGTTGCGAATATGTTGATGTAAAGTATCTGTTTTAATTTAGTTATGTTCTCACACACACAACAAAGATATACTTTGCAGTCTACCCTTTTAAGCATTTGGCCAAAGACAGAAACTTGACAAATTATAAGATTTTTACAAGTCACCTTTTCTGATACAGTTAGGCATAACTACAAAATGAAAAAAAATTCACACTAATTGTAAATTGGGAAACATGATCCAAGGTATTTTGAAGGTTTACTGCTTGTAAAACTCTGTCAGAGTCCCTGGTGTACTGTTAGAACGCAGGAGTTTTAAACCTCTGTTTGGAGTACATATTAAATTACAGATGACTTCCTTCTTTGTTGTTTCTGCTCTGTAAAATACACGAATATTTAGTTGATAGACATTTAAGAGCTAGTGTAGAGATTAAGTCCTCCGTCTCCTTTTATGTGACTAACCATGAGTATGTGGTCTTTCTCTTGAAGAGATGATACTTAAAGAAGCATTGAGGGACTTTGGTTGAGGATTACCTGCTTTTCTTAATTTAGTGTTAAATGGTTCACAGTAGTTAGGTGTGCACATCTGCAGTCTTGGTAATTTAAGATCTTGGCTATATAGTATGTTTAAGGCTACATGAGAGCCTGTCCTAAAAGAATCAAAAAAAGGAAAAAAGGTACACAGTGAAAGACACACTGGGCTTTTGCTTGATTCAGTCTTTCCTTTAGCCTGAGACTTGGACTGTTTTTAACTTACTTTTCATGCTTGTAATTTCCTTTTCTATCTCTTTAAGCTGCATTTGAGTTGACAAACCGTAAGTTTGCCTCCTTCCTGTCTCCCCAGCCTCCTGCTCCTTTCTTCCCACAAGAAAATAGCAACTCACTGTGTTTTTACTTGATAACTTTTAAGTTTGTAATATAAGCAGAAATGCTCCTTGATGAATTCATTATTCCTTTCTTTTGTTTTTGATCATTATAATGATTTAAGCTAGAAAATACAGTATGCAAAATATACATAAAAGTCCTGGTAGTCTTTAATAATGCTTGACGTATAAAAGTAATGTCTTGGCTTTCTTTTTTAAGGTCTTATGGAAGTGTTTTTAAAGCAATACATAAGGAATCTGGTCAAGTTGTTGCAATTAAGCAAGTACCTGTTGAGTCAGATCTTCAGGAAATAATCAAAGAAATTTCCATAATGCAACAATGTGACAGGTATGAAAATATCTTATTTCCTTGAGTTCATTTTGATGACCTTCATTAGTTACATAGTAAAATAGATTTTTTGTTACCTATTTGTTTCTTTTTCCTGACTTGCAAAACTTAAGAGCCCTCTAAGTGTGTGGACTTCTCCTTTGGACTACAGCCATTCAAAGAAATGATGGAAAGGATATATTACATACAGAGAGGGGGGTAGCCAGCCTGTCTCTTCCCAGGATAAATTTATGGTTGAATATTAAGCTTTTGATATTTAGTGGCTCATTTTACATTATGTATTACATGCTTTTGCTTTTTCTTCCATGCAGGGTTTCCTGTGTTGCCTAAGGCTGGCCTTAAACTCCCTCGGTAGCTTAGGCTGGCCTCAGTTTTTGGATCTTACTACCTCAGCCTCTGATCTTAGTGAGGGCATGGTAGACATGCTCTCTGTATCTGGCATGTAATTATTTTTGTAAATCTGATTTGTCAACAAACACTTACAAAGCATTTCCTGTTGGACAAGTAATATATCAGGGTCCAGAAATACTGAGAAATCTAAGATTTCGTTTTTTCTTGAGGGGCTGTGTTCTATTTGGGATGAAAAAAAAAAAAACATGAACAGAGTAGTGGGTACTGAYGGTACATGGACAGACAGCACTGACCTAGAGTAGTGGGTACTGACGGGTACATGGACAGACAGCGCTGACCTAGAGTAGTGGGTACTGACGGTACATGGACAGACAGCACTGACCTAGAGTAGTGGGTACTGACGGTACAT
>BDUI01000475.1:109636-130858 GCA_002335545.1 Apodemus speciosus | reverse complement strand
GACAGCACTGACCTAGAGTAGTGGGTACTGATGGGTACATGGACAGACAGCCCTGACCTAGAGTAGTGGGTACTGACGGTACATGGACAGACAGCGCTGACCTAGAGTAGTGGGTACTGACGGTACATGGACAGACAACCCTGACCTAGAGTAGTGGGTACTGACGGTACATGGACAGACAGCGCTGACCTAGAGTAGTGGGTACTGACGGTACATGGACAGACAGCGCTGACCTAGAGTAGTGGGTACTGACGGTACATGGACAGACAGCACTGACCTAGAGTAGTGGGTACTGACGGTACATGGACAGACAGCCCTGATGTAGAGTTGGGTACTTACTTGTGGGTACTTGGAGTGATAACAAGAACAAGAGGGCAGGGTACCTTTCTCAGCTAGGGATAATAGGCAGTTGGGAAATTTAGGAAGACTTTGATAGAGATATGGAAGGGATAAAAGGATAAAAGGATAAAAGAGGTGGAGAACAGTTCATTTGTTTACTGTAGTGGAAACTATGAGTCAGAGATGTCAGGGAGTCAGTGTGGCTGATGATAAAGGGTTCTATATGCAGTGTCATTAGCTTGATCTTTGTTCTGTGAGGGATGCAGAGGCATAAATAGCAGTGCGCGTAGTCTCTGGTGAACTAGCAAAGGTCTGAAGGGAGGAACAGTGCATCCTCTTCCTCCTCCTCCTCTCCATCATCATAGTGGTGTCTGTATTTCAGGATTTGTTTTCTCTTGTATATTATTTCCCCAGTGCAGTTCCCTCCTCCTTCTCCTTCCAGTTCCTCCCCCACCTTCTCTCTCCTCCAGAGACACTCCTCCTCCATTTCCCTTTAGAAGGGCAGGCCTCCCAGGGATATCAACCAAACATGGCATAACAAGGTACAAGACTAGGTATAAACCCTAATATTAAGGCTGGAGGAGGCAACCCAGTTGGGAGGAAAAGGATCCCAAAAGCAGGCAGAAGAGTCAGACAGCCCCGTGCCTGCAGGCAGGAGTCTCACAAGAGCACCAAGCTGGACAGCCATGCCATGTATGCAGAGGACCGAGTCCAGTCTGCTTGACTGTGGTTCCGTCTGTGAGTCCCTGTGCGCCCTGGGTAGTTGATTCTGTGGGCCATGTTCTTGTGGTGTCATTGACATCTCTGGCTCCTGCAGTACTTCTCCCCCTCTTCCATAGGATTCCCCAAGCTCTGTTTAATGTCTGGCTATGGGTCTCTGCATTTGCTTCTGTCAGTTCCTGGATGAAGCCTCTCTGATGACGATTATGCCAGGCTTTGGTGTGTGTGTGTATTGGGTGCATTAGGAATCGTTGAATTCACTTTTGTTTTTTCTTGGTCACATTTGGTTCTGTCCAGGGTCTCTGGGCTGTGCAGCCTCTGGTCTTGGTCAGGCTTATTTTTTGTACTTTCTGATCACTAACCCATGTCATTTATTTCATGGTTATAAGAGGTATGGTGGTTTGAAGGAGAACTGTCCTCCGTAGGTCTCCAGTTTGGAGAGGATATAGGAGGTAGAACCTTGTTGGAGGAAACATCACCAGGTCTTGAGGGAGGGTTAATAGCCTTGCCCAGTTCCCTCCTCCCTCCCTCCTGAGCRTGGGTGAAAATGTGACCAGCCAGCTTCCTGCTCCTGCTACCACGCCGTGTCTGCTTCGATGGACGCCCTTCTCACCGTGCGCCATGCTTCTTTCCCTAAGTGCTTTGGGTCATGCCATTTTATCAAGTAACAATATAGGAGGGAGGGCTGTTCCTGTCAAACCCAGCGTCTTCTCTCCAGGCAGGAAGAAGAAGATTCTTTGTCAGAATTGTCTCACAAGATGTCTTAGTTGGGGACTTACAAGGGTCTGGACACACTGGCATCTCTAGACACATTCACGTCCTAGAGTCATGGTCCTATAGACAGACAGTCGTAGCTGTGTATAAAATCTTTATAGTTACTCTCTGACTTACATAATACAGTTTCATGTGAAACCCACAGGCAGTTAGTATAAACCTTACTTTGAGTTCTAAATTTTGATTTTTTTCCCTTGGGCTACCTTGTGTTTGTGATGTTGGGTAGCAGCAGTTAGCTATAGTTCAACAGCCTTCTGATTGTGAGAATAAACACTTAGTACCCTATAGCATATTGTATTGCTACTTAGGTGTTTAGTAGGTTAGGTTTGTAAAATATATTTGCAACACAGTGTTTTCAGTTTATAGAGGTTTTGTCAGACCTGATCCTGATGTCGAGTCAAGGAGCATCTCTATAGTAGAAACTCTTTGGCTAATGAAGTGCTTGAGTAATCCTAGCGGAATGTTATAGGTCTAGTATATCATACTTATGTTTTAGATGTGTGATATGTTTAGATTATATTGTATATTTTCTATCATAATTTGAAATCAAATAGTAATAGGAAAATATACTCCTCAATCTCAGATCAAAGTTTGTAACTGCAAATTTCTCCCAGACTTTGCTGATGTATCACCTTCGTAACTTGTGAGAATCTGGTTGCTACAGTTTGAACACAGGGAAGGGAGGACTATGCCAGACTGTCAGCTGTGCTTGATACTTGACTGATGCTGTTGCTATTCTGTTATGATGTAAAGAACCAAACATGACCAGGAAAGCACAGAAGTGAATGACATGAACCCTATATACACATATGTGGAGCCTAGTAGAATTGCCATGCCGGCTCTTATTACTTTTTATTATTATATAAAGGGGGACTGATGGTATACTTTTACATTTTTTATTTGCTTTGTGGAGTGCTGGAGATAAATTTAGGGTCTTGCTAGCAAGTATGTGCTGTATTGCTGCACTACTTCTAACCCCTTAATGTTCTATTGTAGGAATTTCAGTTGAGTGTTATGTAGGAAAGGGAGGATACTGATTATTAGCTGTACATGTACACATAGGTGGTCACAGAGCCGTTGCTTCCTTGGCCCCAGGATACTTTGGAACTTATATGTGCTTTCTGAGATTGTTTTGTGACAATGCCTTACTTGTTTTCATTGTCTTTCATTTTTTCCTCCACCAATCTTTTTTCTTCCTGAAGCTAGAGTGAACTCTCCAACATGCAGATTTCCTGCTCAGTACCTTGGAGTGGATTATTACTGCCTAGATCAATTCAGTGTCCCAAGGACAGCACACAATGCACCTCAAGTCCCACCACTCTTTTCACTGGAGTTTCTTTTTGTAGCCTGTTCACTTGGATTCTTGATTCCCTCTTAGATTCTGTGAATTCAGGGGTTCTTTTTTTGTTCAGTATCCTTGGGTCTTGCTGTGTACTACATTTTTTTTTTTTTTTTTTTTTTTGGTGGGATTGGGGAGGGAGACCAGGCTGGCCTTAAACTCAGAAAGATCCACTTGTCTCTGCCTCCTGAGTGCTGGGTTTAATCGCATGTATCACCATGCCTGGCCCTGTTGTGTATTATTGAACATATAGTTCCTGTGTGGACAACTTACTAGGACTTAAGATTTATCGATCTAAGTTTTTCGTAATTCAGACAAGCCTTCCCATTTCCTAGTGCGTTTGTGGCACTGTTATTTATTTAGTTTTTAAAAAAGAGTTCTTTTCCTTTTAATTTTCTATCTATGTATGCATATCTGCATGTAAGTATATGCACAGTGTGCTTGGTGCTCAAGGAGGCTAGAAAGGGCACAAGATTCCTGGAACTAGAGTTGTGGGTGGTTCTGTGCCGTCATGTAAATGCTAGGACTGAAATTAGGCTCTCTGCAAGAACAGAAGTAGCTCATAACTGTTGAGCGTCTCCTCAACCTCCTATTTAGTATTTTAACTACAAATCTGAGCATCATTTTAATTAGTTTTTCTAGTATTTTTGATGACAGTAAGTCTTACACAGTTTTCTTCTCAAGTGCTATTGTCTTTTCCCCCTCCTATTTCTTGGGAAGAAGAGTCATAATTTTACTTGTCAGTATCTATTCTAATGGCTTGCAGTATATTTTTGTTTGAATGATTGGAATTAGTATGTATGAGGAATACAGAGAAATGGATTATACACTGCGAGAACTCTAGGGATATCACAGGTCCATATTCTTTTATACACTTTGAATTTTCAAAGGGAAAGAAGAAGATTTCCTATGTGAATGGAGCCCTGGAATGTCTATATCAGTTTATAGCTGAATGCCTTGGTTATAGGAACAACTTCTGAATATTTATTGAATGACATGAAGGTTGAAATGAATATTGATTATATGATTGATTTTTTTTATATTTAACCTTCAATTTTGTATTATACTTATTAAATGGCAAATATAAAAAAAGTAGTTGGTGAAGGGACTGGACAGTTAGCTCAGTGGTTAAGCACGCTGGCTGATGTTTTAGATGATGTAGGTTCTATGTCTAGCACCCACACATGGCTCGAGCTGTCTGTAAGCCTGATTCTAGAGGATCTAACACACCTTCCTTGACTAGCCTCCTTGACTCTCAGATACACACATTGTGTACAGACACGCATGCAGGCAAAATACTCATGCATAAAATAGTGCTAATAAAAATAGTTGGTTAAAAGATCACAAAAACACAAAAAGGCAAGAAACACAAGAGTTGGAAATGATAGTTAATACATGTTACATGTTAGCTGCTAATTATTAATATAGATGAATGAAAATTTAGAAGAAAATAAATATAAGTAGAAAAATTCCAGCTCTTGGAATTTTGGTCAGATAAAAGAAGAATTTTTCTGGACAGCAAATTATCTTGCTTTCTACACTTCGTAAGAATCATAGTGAAAGTTTTAAGCTTTTAGTGAATGTTAAACATATACTGAGTAGTATATTTGATGGAGCCAGCTTGCTTTGTTCATTGTTGAATCATCAGATCCTATTCCAGTGCCATCATAGGCATTTAATAATTGTTCATTGAATTTGTAAACTAGAATGTTAATACTGGACTTTAGTGTTTTCCCTTTTATACTGTTCTAAAAAGGTGCCTTTAGGAGCCAGTCTTGTTTTCAAATAGTGAAAAATTCTGCAGAACTAAAAGCATTATCACTGATTTCCTTATATTGGGCATATTATTAAATTTTGTATTAGCTTATTTATGGTATTAAAACATACATTAAAAGAACTTCACTGGTAGAGAGACCTGGAGAATTTAAATGAATTGTCATACAGCTACCTAAGAACCCAGATGAGGATACATATTTACTGACTTGAGGGCTAATATTGAAGAAAACAGTGTCTGTAGAAAGGTCTGGGCAGTTCAAGGCAGATGGGCTTTTCTAGTAGAGCTGCGAGCGGGCAGCAGTGCTAGGTGAATTCTGCGCCTAGTTCTGAGGGCGCGGGACCGGCACCTGCAAGCTTTGTCCTCCGAGTGMGCTCTGGAGAACACGGAAACGAAGAGCAGAGTGCTCTGAAGCAGGAACACCGTTGTTCACTCACTCCCGTGCTTTAGTGTCCGCTTGTAGGCCAGCCCTCTCTGCTGTTCACAGAGATAGATAGAACGAGAATGCCCAGGGATTGAGGGGCTCTTGGTCAGACAGAGGAGGTTAATGAGTTGTCAGGCTGTTTCAGTACAGTCTGCTCTGAGGTGTGATGTGGTAACTGAAGGGACTTATGAACGGGAGATCACACCCACGCTACGGATGAGCTAGGTTTGAAAACAGAAGTGTACAAAGAGGCCATTGTACATTGTAGAGCCTGTGCAGAGCACTAGTATGAGCAGTTACTCTTGCATGTGTGTTCCTCAGGGCCAGTCCATCTGAATGCTGTTTCTGAGGCAGGGTGGGATAGACAGTGGAGATAGTACTTAAAGGATTAGAAATGAGTTTTGGCAGATTGAATCAGCTCACGGGAATATTTACTCAGTTCTGGTGGGCCACAGGGAATAAGAGAGTTTCAGGTACTGTGGCCTAGGAACCCGTATTTAGGCTGTCAGAATAACATGTTCCTCTTTGGAAGTGATTCTCAAGGATTCAACTCAGGTCGTCAGACCCCCATTTCCCTCCCATTACTACTCAAGGTTGCCTTGGAATTTGAATATACTTTTCTTTTATAGGAACACGTTTTTCATATAGCGTAATATATTTTATAATACATATTTTTATTCTTCAACAATTTTATGCATGTATTTTAATACTTTTTGGCCATTTCCAGCCCCTGTTACCTTCATTCTTTTTCTCCTGCTAAAACTCTTCCTAGCAAGTCATGTCCCTTTGCTACTTTGTTGTTGTTGTTTATTTGCTCATTTATTTATTTATTTATTTATTTATTTATTTATTTATTCCCTTTGAGTTTAATTAGAATTGCTTGTATGAGCTTGGGATTGGGGGTTGAGCTGGGAACAGTTCTTTGGTAGAGATGGTAAATGTAAAATAATATTCCGTGCCCTTCTGTAGTCTCGCTGTGCTCTTGCTTCCCTGTGGGGTTCCTAGAAGTACCTGTTGGTTTCATGCTGCAGCGCTCCGCAGAGGTCAGGACTGAGTCTGGTGCGGTGCTGTGTAAGGCCTTCTTCTCAGGTGAGCGCCCGGCCAGAGACTGAGTGAGTGAGTGTTGAAGAAATGAGAGAAAATACACTTGACTGAGCGTCTTTGATGAGATTTCTCCTGCCGACTTAGATGCTTTTTCAGGTTAATTTTCATGAGTCTGTTTTTGATAGTTTTTAAAACTTAATTTATTTGATTTTATATTATTATGAGCCATGATTTACTATTTTTAAGACAATTTTATTTCCAAAGTGTTCTTTTGACTCACATTTATGAGAGGCTCAGAGTTAGGATCACTTATTGTCATAAGAGCTGTCAATCCTAACCTTAGCATTACTGACTACTTACATGAGGCAAGATAGTAACACACAGTGCATTTTGTTTCAGTATTGTGGCTGACCTCAAACTCACCATGAAACCCAGACTGATCTGGAAGTCCTAAGCCTCTTCTAACTTCCTAAGTGCTGAGATTATAGGCATGTACAACTTGTGGCCAGTGAAGATACTCTTGATCTCCTGTTACTAAACACCTAAATCCAGAATGAGAATATTAGTATTCAAAGAGCTTTCTGAAGAGTATGTAGCTATCTTCTGAAGTGATGTCTTGGTTAGGATTACTCTTGCTGCAATGAAACACCATGCACTACCATAGCAATGTTCGTCATTGAAGGAAGTCAGGACAGGAACTCAAGCAGGGCAGGAACCTGGAGGAGGAGCTGATGCAGAGGCCGTGGAGGAGTGCTGCGTACTGGCTTGTTCCTCATGGGTTGCTCAGTCTGCTTTCTTATAGAACCCAGGACCACCAGTCCAAGGATGGCATCATCCACAATGGACTCGGCCCTCCCTGATTGATCACTAATAGAGAAAATGCCCTACAACCCAATCCTCTGGAGGTATTTTCTTGGTTGAGATTTCCTTCTCTGAAATGATGATAGCTTGGGTAAAGTTGTGTAAAGTGTAAAACTAGCCAGCACAAGTGGCCAACTCTGGGACTATATGAGAGTCACCTCAGCTGCAAAGTTCGAGAAAGTCTGCTGACTCACAAACTGTAAAGTATAAGGCCTAGATCACAGATGCTTCTGAGCATAGCCAGATTTGAAAGTTTCTACACAAGAAAAAATTATAGGCAAGGAAAGCATTTTCCATGCTTTCAAGTGTAGCCAGCATTTTGGCTGCTTTGTGTTTTTTTTCTTCTACCTTTTTCCACTCCTCCTTTCTATCCTTCCAACCTCTAACACTATGTAGGAGAGAATAAAGGATAGAGAGAAAAGGGGCGACGATATCATTGGACTACTTCCTGCTGATTAGGGGTGTTGAGTTCCTTGGGGCAATTTTGGTCTTTGCCATTAGGATATCTAGTTTAATGTCTCTTTGTGCTGACTACTTAACAAACCACAACCGACAGGATCCCCTCTTGGGGCCCAAGCCTTTATATACTGTCTGAAGAGTCCCCGGGATTCCAAAAGTCACATACTTGAAGGAACTGACTATGGCTGTCAAAACCATGGCCCCCGCTAGAGCATGAGGCCAATCACAGTCTGCAGCAGCCCCATGTCCGCACCCGGATTAAAACCAAAACACATTCTTATAATATTTCTGTGCTTTTAACAGATGTCCCATATGTCTTTTTCCCTCCCCCGGTTCCCCCATCCACCCCTTCCCACTTCCCTGTTCTGGTTTTACCCTGCACTGCTGCATTGGGCCTTTCCAGAACCTGGGTCCACTTTTTCTTTCTTGTCAGAGAGCATTTGATAGGTGGATTGTGTCTATGGTGTTCCAAGATTCTAGGCTAATATCCACTTATCAGTGAGTGCATGCCATGTGTATTTTTTTTTTTTGGACTGGGTTACTTCACTCAGTATGATGCTCTCCAGCTCTATCCATTTCTCTAAGAATTTCATGAATTCATTGTTTCTAATGGCTGAATAGTACTCCATCGTGTATATATACCACATTTTCTGTATCCATTCCTCCATTGAGGGACACCTGGGTTCCCTCCAGTTTCTGTGCTTTTACAGAAACCAGAATTCTCATTACACATTGACTGAGTCTCTATGGTAGTGTTACTTGTTTTGAAACAAAACCTTTAGTTAAATGACTCAAATAAAATTCATGAACTCCTTTTCCACCTAGCATCTAGCAAAACTAAGTGTACCAGAAATTTAAGACAGGGGTAGAGGATAATGAGAGACACAGATACACTTTGACAGATAGACGTTGAAAGGCGTGTATTTGATACAGAGCAAGTAAGACCCTTCCCCGCTTTCCCTATAGGCCAGAAGAACAGTGTCATCAGCCAGGTTCTTCATTTTTTATTTTTTGTTTTTTTTTGTTTTTTTAAGTAACTATGTCATTGGCCAACTTTGTGGAACATTGATTATAATGGGGGAGGAACCTGGGGAAGCAAGTCAGAAGGAACTGAGAAACAGTGGGAAAGACAGAATTTCAGCCCAGTTTTAATTCAGCCCCTAAGCACCAGTCAGTTTGTTCTTCCTTGAAGAGTTTGTACAATCTAAGGCTTTACTGAAAACTCTTCTCTAAAATCTTGTAGCTTCATAATATGAAGCTTAATGACGTCTTAATATGTCTGTGAATGAAAATAAGAGGGTGTGAGCACTCCTTAAGTGTAGAGAAGATTTTATTGTAGCCGTAAGGGAGAAAGCACACAGAAGGCAGAGTCCAGGCTGGACATGATAGGCAGCCTAAACTGGATCATGAAGGAGAGAGGGGGAGAAGAGTGAGAGAGGAACTGCTGACCAAGAGACATCCAGSACCCAGAGGCCAAGAGAGCAGAGTAGCCAAAATGGCTGAGAAAAGTGGAGATCAGGCTGGGGAAGGAAGCCCAGCCCCTGGGAGGGAGAGGTGCAGGGTTGGAATTGGGGTGGGAGGTGCTGGGAGGAGTCACAGGTACTGACACCTGTCCTGGGTTTGAGACCTAACAGTCTGTGTGGGGTGTGAGTGTGGGTGCAGGTGTCTGCAGCGGTCAGATGTTGGCTCCCAGGTTGCATTCTAGGAACTGAATGCATGTCCAGTGCAGTAGCAGCACATGGTCCCAACCACTGAGTTGTGTCTTCTGCCCCGTATAATACCTTCCTGTGTTCTTTCCTAATATTTACATTTGTTCATCTGGGCATATTTTCCACGTGTTCATGTGGAGGTTAGAGGAGAAAGAATTGGGTCTTAGTCATGTAGGTCCTGGAGATTAAATGCAGGCCATTAGGCTTGGAGGTAAGGTCTTTACCTGCTGAGCCATCTTGCTAKCCCGATAATACTTTTAAAAAAATCTGTTATTGTATTTTCTTTATCTGACATTGATACCTAGTAAAGTAGCCACCCTTTGATAGTAGCCATGACTAGACATATTCTGTAAACAAGTTATCCTTTAAACAAACATGTTTTTTCTGGTTGTCTTACTCATGCGTGTTTATTTTTAAATTATCTTCTCTCTAGTTAAGATGTTTTTAGATTTATTTGTCTTACTTCATGTGTTGGCTGTTGTGCTTTCACGAATGTCTATGCAGCGCTGTTTTTTGTTCCTGGCGCCTGTGGTGCCAGAAGAGGGCATCAAATCTCGATCCTAAGTCAAAAATGGGTGAGCCACCATGCCTGCTGGGGATGGATTGAACCTGGGTCCTCCGGAAGAGCAGGCAGTGCTCTTAACCACTGAGCCATCATCGTTCCAGTCTCCGGAGAAATATAAAAATAGTTTTACTCACATTGAATCCTTTCCACTTTGTTCTCTGTGATTGTCCCACCATGTTTAAATCTCTTTTGAGTTTAGTTTACATAAAAATTGTGTGCAGCATAGTTTATGCTGTTCTGTAGTTTAATCCTTGTGTATTCTGTGATTATGGGTACTTTACTTCTTTTCAATTAGGGATGATATTTTATGTCCTAGTCTTATGTAGCATATGCTTAATAATCAATAATGGTAATGCAGTTCTTGGTGTGATTTAAGCTTTGTGGAAAACAACTTGGTTATAAACACAGCTCATTTATCTTTGGAAGATTTAAACTGTCAGTTAAGATGTTAATAGTATTAATTGATTATATGCTGTGTGTGTAAATAATTTTTTTCTCAACCTACAAAGGCCAACATGAATGAAAGAAATCCCACTTGCCTTCATTGAAATATATATAATTTTGTAGTTGAACATTAATATTCATTGAAAAATCCTTTAGAATAGTTACATTTAAAATGTTTTTGCTAAAGGAAAATAGTGCCATTTGTTTCTAATATTACATAGTAAATGCCTTGCCAAAATAGAGCATTATTTTTGTTGGAAATCACTCAAAACACTTGGGCCCCCTCTGGCTTGTAATCTTGTTAAATTTTCATCCATGAAGTAAAGCCTAATTATACACAGTTGCTGAACTCCAGCTATAAAGAGTTCAGTGTAAATAGATGTTTACTCATTAGGTTGATTTGTTGAAACATATGAAATGCTTAGAATATATTGGGATTAAGAAAAATTTTTTCTTTGCAAATGAACTAAACATAACTATCTTTTTCTTCAGTCCGTATGTTGTGAAGTACTATGGCAGTTACTTTAAGAACACAGACCTCTGGATTGTTATGGAGTACTGTGGAGCAGGGTCCGTTTCAGACATAATTAGATTACGAAACAAGACAGTAAGTATTTAAAATTGCTTTGTTAATCTCATTTTAAAGGTTCCACTGTAGAATCTGACTAGTATTTTGTTACAAAGAAAACATTAGTGTGGAAAAGGAGATGTGATAGGAGGTTGAGAGAAGCCCCTTCTTCCCAAGGTGTGCCAGGCACTGCTGGGTCCTCTTGTCCTTATCTGTGCACAGAAAGTGATGGCTAGAATTCTATTTAAACTTCATAACATTCATGACCTTTCCTCCTCTTAATTTTTCTGTATTATTATAGCTGGCAAATAGTTGAAGTTACATTTTTGAATTTTTGAAAAGTAATTGATTTTCTTTTGTTTCTCAAATGTCCATGCACTTGGGTAAGCATATGCACACCCCCCTGTCCCCCACAAAGCACACAAGTGCCTGTGAATGAGTTTAGTGAAGTGCACTACTTAATAAAAGATGTTCTGGCTATTTTGCAACCCAAGTAGAAGAGCTGATCATTAGTCCCTCTAAGGCTCAGTGGCCTTTTTATGTGAACGGTGAGAAGAATTATCAGTGAAATGACTTGTAATTCAACAACTACTTGAATCAATTTGTGGTTAATCAGAGTCATTTTAAAGTTTGGTAAAATACTTGGACATTCATTCTTTTTGTTCCCCCTGTGGAGAAAATAAAGTAAATAGGATTTCTTTAAAAGGAAGACAAGTTTTAATAATCCCTGTTTTGACAGGATTAAATCATCTGTGACATTTTAATTAGTATCTTAGAATTTCTATTGTTCTTAACTAGCATTTATGTAAATCAGATGACTCCTGAGTGGCACAACAATTGAAAATAATTACACCCCAGTTAGAGAAGTGTTATAAAATTGCTCAGGGCGAACCTCATTCCTCATTTGGCATTTAAAGTTATCAAATAAGAGATGGAGTAGAGGCATAGGAAATAGAAAACTTTAAACATCTATTTCCATGTTTTAAACTAGCAGTGTTAACCCCACAGAGTAGGTAGTTGATTCAAGAAGTTCTCCCTTGTACCAGTAACTACAGCTGTGAAAGTGTCTATAAACTTGGATGCGAGTACGGCCCTGAGGGGTTGGCATCGCCGTTTAGCCCTGGGCGGCGGCGGTGGGGGGGAGGGTTCTGCTTCACCACATCCTTTCTAAGGAGACAGTCGTCCACTGGCATTTGGTGACTCCTGCTTTGGGAACAGCCCAGTTGCTGTGTTCAGGAGCACTCATACGTGTACATGAAGAGAGCCAGGAGAGGCAGAGGCGATGATGGGCTGTCGGGCACTTTCTTCGCTTGTTACCTCATTGGCAGTGTGTGAGTTCTCAGGAGCATTGCAGGACCTGTTTTCCCAGGAGAGGCAGAGGAGATGAATGGGCTGTCGGGCACTTTCTTCGCTTGTTACCTCATTGGCAGTGTGTGAGTTCTCAGGAGCATTACAGGACCTGTTTTCTAGGCCAAGGCTCTTCTCCTTGTTTATCTAAAAGGACTAACATTGTTTTGGCGATTGTCAGCATAAGGATCCCATTTCTGTTTTGAGTTGTTGGAACACCTCTCCACCCCTACCCCCAAGGATTCACTCTAGTATCGTTTCCATGGTCATGAAACAGTGCTTGCCCAAGAGTATGGCAACTCTGGTGTTTACCTGCTCTGCTACTTTTTGTTGTATACTTTGTTGTTTAATTTTTTGTGCATATATATAGTATAATATATTCTCTATAGTTTAGCTTAACCGCTCCTTATTTCTCTCATCTCCCAGTTGCGTCCATTGCATGCATAACCCCCTTCTTTTTAAATGTGTAAGTCTTAGGGTTTGGTGTTTTTTTAAACTATTTATTTATTTATTTATTTATTTATTTATTTATTTATTTTGGTTTTTCGAGACAGGGTTTCTCTGTGTAGCTCTGGCTGTCCTGGAACTCANATGACTCATGCATGTTCTAGAAGGTCTCCACTACTGAGCTGCACCCAAAGCCCTCCTCTGCTTTGTTTCTGTGAATCATTTGGCAGTTTAAGCATTGGAAGAGACTGCCCCACCTGGGGATCCATCACATGCAGACACCACACCCAGATGCTATTGTGGATGCCAAGAAGTGCATGGTGACAGGAGCCTGATCTGCTGGCTGTCTCCTGACAGGCTCTGCCATCCTGACCAATACAGATGTGGATGCTCACAGCTGACTGAGCACAGGGACCCCAATGGAGGAGTTAGGGGAAGGACTGAAGAAGCTGAATAAGCCTTATCTGGCATCAGTGGGAGGAGAGGCCCTTGGTCCTGTGGAGACTCAATGCCCCAGTGTAGGGGACTGCTAGGGTGGTGAGGCGGGAGTGGGTTGTCGGGTTGGGCAGTACCCTCATAGAAGTAAGGGGGGATGGGCTAGGGGGCTTGCAGAGGGGAAACCAGGAAAGGAGATAACATGTGAAATGTAAATAAATAAAATATCCAATTAAAAATAAGAAAATAAAAAATAAAAGAATAATAAAGACCACTAACACATAAAAAAAGAAGATGCCATTGTATAATTGTTTACCTCCAATGTCTCTCCTACTAAGTGCTGTGCAGGTGTACCCGCTGCCTGCCTGTTCACCCAGCCCATGATTGTGCTGTGCAGGTGTTCCCACCGACTGTTCACCCAGCCCATGATTGTGCTGTGCAGGTGTTCCCACCGACTGTTCACCCAGCCCATGATTGTGCTGTGCAGGTGTCCCACCGACTGTTCACCCAGCCCATGATTGTGCTGTGCAGGTGTCCCACCGACTGTTCACCCAGCCCAGGATTGTGCTGTGCAGGTGTCGCACTGCCTGTTCACCCAGCCCAGGATTGTGCTGTGCAGGTGTCCTCCGCCTGCTGTCCGTTCACCCAGCCCATCCTCTTTCTATAGCTTCATACTTGTGGTCGGTGTTGCAAACCTGTGAGCTTCTCCGATGTACACAGTGCTTGTTGCAGTCTCCCTCTGCCCTTCTGCAGTTCATTCTGTACCTTTTAGTTTAGCTATCTCCCCTTCCTTTTCCCCTCCCCTCTCCTCCCCTCCCTTCCCTACCCCTAGCCCCATCTCTCTGTATCACAGTCTATTGAGTCTGTTTCTGTGATCATTCTTTTCTTCTTTTTTAGTATTTTTTTTGACATAGTCTCTCTAATTCCAGCACTTGGGAGACAGAGTCAGGCTGTGTGAATTTTTGAACTCTGTGTTCCAAGCTAGCCTGGTCTACATTCTGAATTTCAGGTCAGCCAAGGTTATGTAGTAAGTTCCTGTCTTAAAGAAAATGGAGCTGAAGGAGGCAGCTCACTGGAGGGCTCTGACCAGCATGCAGAAGCCATAGATTTAATCCTTGTAATAGTATCAGCAATAAAAAAATAAAAAGAATAGAGATGATCCGAGTCTCTGAATATTGATGTCTTCTTCCACCAGAGGTTTTTATGCTTGATTCTGCCAGGTAACAATTCTGGACCACTTTAATCCACTGGATCAGAGAGAATTTGAATCTGGGTTTTAGCTTGCCTTTACGTGTAGACTATAGGGCTCAATGACTTCTTGGTAGGTTTGAATTTCTAATCTTGGTCCTCACCATTCATTGTTTATTCTTTTTCTTGGCCTTTTGGACTTTATTCCTAATTTGCAGGTTCTTTTGAGAAAAGCTGCTCTTTTTGCTGGGCTTATGTTTGTGGCTTTCTTTCCTCACATGTCGGCTCTGAAACAAGAGCTTGCTTCTGTTCTTGGCTAGTATCAAGTGGTCTGTTTTTCTAGATTGTTTTTTTTTTTTTGGCAGCAGTGTGGTGTGGTTTATCTAGCACATGGCTCAGTAGGACCCTTTGCTAATGGATCCTCCAGGCTTGCTAGGTCAGCCTTTCACCTACCTACCTGCTAATCACCTTTGTGTGTGATTTAGGGAAGGGCTCCATTTTCCCCCCTGGTAGGAGTTTATTTGTTGTGACACAGTTCCTTATTCTTTTCCACCTGATCCTAAGCCTGGTGTGCATGGCCATGCTCAGCCTCTCCTCCAGCCACACTGATGATGGGCTATTTCTGCAGCAAAACAGGCTCTAAACCTGAGGCACACTTGATACCTTCATTCTTTTTTTAACTTCTAAGTTAATTTGGGTCAACTGACATTTTGCTACTTATAATTATAGAGTATCTTTGTAGTCCTCAGAAGACTACTTTCTTTGCTTATATCTTTAATGCCCTCCTAGATCTTGAAAACTTTGCATTTGCTCTGAGGTGCTCCCATTATCGTATTGTGAGTGGTGCCTTTCTCTGCTTCTGTTTCTAATTGTTTCCGGGGATATGGACTACTCTGCATGTTATCAGTATTTGTGATTGCATACTCAGTCCACTCTGCATTTGGTTCCCTTCTGAGTCTGTATCTCGATTTTTACCAAATATTTACCAGGTACCTTTAATTGAACTAATAAATTCCTATTTGTTTCTTTGTATTGGTCCTTGCTTAATGCAGTAGATCTTTTTTATCTTTTTAAAAAGCTTTTTAAAACATTTATTTGTTTTTATTATCTGTTTTTATTTTTAGTATACAATCAGGCAAATACGTGTGTGTGTGTGTGTGTGTGTGTGTGTGTGTGTGATGTATAATGTATACATCTGGAAAGGCTAGAGGGCATTGTCCGATTCCTTGGGACTAGAGTTGCAGAGGTTGTACTCAGCAGGAAGGGTGCTGAGAACTGGGCCTGGGGCCTTTGCAAGAGCAGCCAGGGCTCTCAACTGTTGTGGCATTTCTCTTGCCTCTTCCTTGTAATCTTTTTAATACTAGCCTCTCCCTTGTAATCTTTTTAATAATTTTAGAAATTTAATCTTGACCCAAGAAGTCCATACCTTGTGTTTTGGGTCTGTTATGAGTGTGGATTTTATCTGGTTTATTCAGTTGACTTATCGGGCATGTGTGTCTGATAATGCCCTTGAAATGACTTTTCCTATGTTTATATTCACGAAAGTGCATTTATGTATAACATGTGGATATAAAACTTCATTTCTGTTTTAACTTTTTATGAATCTGAAAACTAATGCATGGTCATTGAATTTCCTTTTTTGTGGTTATCGTAGTTAAAAAAATAAGTACAATGCCACAAAATACCTTTTTAAAGTACCTCAAAAATCACTGCTGTACTACAAACAAGCCAGCAACAAAAATACACAAAATTTAAAATTTTGATCAGGTTTTTTTTTTGAAAATTTAAGACTAAAAGCACAAGAACGTGATTTAGGTTATACCCCTTCTTTTTTTCTCTTTTTTTTGCATCATTTATTTATTGAACATCCCAATTACTGTTCCCCCTGTCAGAATCCTTCCCTGTCCCCCTCCCCTTTTCCTCTGAGAGGACGGACTCCACCCTCCCTTCCCAGTCCCCTAACTCTCCGCAGGATTGTTTATCTCCTCTCCCACTGAGGCCAGACAGGCTGCCTTTTAGGGAACAGATTCTGCAGACAGCCAACAGCTCGAGTTTTGGGGGGGCCCACATGGAGACCAAGCTGAACATTTGTATGTGTGTGTGGGGGGGGTGGGTCTCAGTTTAGCCTGTGTATGGTCTTTGATTAGTGGCTCAGTCTCTGAGAGCGCCTAGGTCTAGGTTAGTTGAGTCTTGTTGGGAGTTGCTATCCTCTTCAGGGCTTCAATCCTTCCCCAACTCTTCCCTTAAGGAGCCCCTGACCTCCATCTAATATTTGGCTGGGTGTCAGCATGTGCTTCGGTCAGCTGCTGGGTAGAGCCTCTCAGAGGACACTTATGATAGGCTCTTGTCTACAAGCATAGCAGATCAATTTTTAAAAAATTGGCTATTTTCTTTATTTACATTTCAAATGTTATCCCCTTTCCCAGTATCTCCCCTTGAAGTCCCTATTCCATCCCCCTTCCCCTGGCTTCTATGAAGGTGTTCATCCACCTACCCATCCACTCCTACCTCCCTGCCCTCACATTCCCCTACACTTTTGCATCGAGCCTTCACAGGACCAARGGCCTCTCCTCCCACTGATGCCCTACAAGGCAAGGCCATCCTCTGCTACATGTGCGGCTGGAGCCATGGGTCCCTCATTGTGTACTCCATGGTGGGTGGCTTAGTCCCTGGGAGCTGGGGGGGGGGTCTCTGGTTGGTTGATGTTGTTGTTCTTCCTATGGGGTTGCACACCCCCTCAGCTCCTTCAGTCCTTTCTCTAACTCCTCCATTGGGGACCCCTTGCTCAGTCCAATGGTTGGTTGTGAGCATCTGCCTCCATATTTGTCAGGCTATGGCAGAACCTCTCATTTGGTACAGAGACAGGCATGAAGATCAGTGGAATAGAATTGAAGACCCAGAAATGAACCCACACATCTATGGTCAGTTGATCTTTGACAAAGGAGCTAAAACCACCCAGTGGAAAATAGACAGCATTTTCAACAAATGGTGCTGGCAGTCAGCATGTAGAAGAATGCAAATCGATCCACTCTTATCTCCATGTACAAAGCTCAAGTCCAAGTGGATCAAGGACCTCCACATAAAACCAGATACACTGAATCTAATAGAAGAGAAAGTGGGGAAGAACCTTGAGCACATGGGCACAGGAGAAAATTTCCTGAATAGAACACTGATAGCTTATGCTCTAAGATCAAGAATTAACAAATGGGACCCCATAAAATTGCAAAGTTTCTGTAAGGCAAAGGACAATGTCAATAGGACAAAACAGCAACCAACAGATTGGGAAAAGATCTTTACCAACCCTACATCCCATAGAGGGCTAATATTCAATGTATACAAAGAACTCAAGAAGTTAGACTTCAGAGAACCAAATAACCCTGTTAAAAAATGGGGTACAGAGCTAAACAAAGAGTTATCAACCGAGGAATGCCAGATGGCTGAGAAGCACCTGAAGAAACGTTCAACATCCTCAGTCATCAGGGAAATGCAAATCAAAACAACACTGAGATTCCACCTCACACCAGTCAGAATGGCTAAGATCAAAAACTTGGGACAGCTGATGCTGGCGAGAATGTGGAGAAAAAGGAACACTCCTCTGTTGTTGTTGGGATTGGAAGCTGGTATAACCACTCTGGAAATCAGTCTGGCCGTTCCTCAGAAAATTGAACATTGTACTCCATTTCTAAAATCCAGTGTAACTCCCTGCTTACCAGAGTCTCAGTGTCTGCTTGATTTGGCTTTTCCCTTGCCATGCTCGATGGGTCCGTGTGAGGAACACGTTCTTGTTACATTTGTTTTTGCTGGAGATTTTCCCATTTGTCTTTTCACGGTGACCAAAGCAGCCTGTGTCTCTGTGGTTTTCTCATGTCTTCCTGTTTGCTCCCCACTGTTTCTGTTCTCAGATGTGTGGGCACTTTCCTGAGGAGTCTTTCTTGGATCTTCCTGATTTCTTGTTCCAGTGTAGACTGTTGCCTTTCAGGTCTGCTGTCCAGGAAAAATATCAAARAAGCTTTTCCAAAGGTGAGGAGACACAAGTGTTTATGCTGAAAGAACAGTGTATCCTGAGCATAATTACTGAAAGTCTCACAATTTTGATTTTTTTTTTTTTTCCGAGACAGGGTTTCTCTGAGTAGCCCTGGCTGTCCTGGAACTCACTCTGTAGACCAGACTGGCCTTGAACTCAGAAATTCACCTGCCTTTGCCTCCCAAGTGCTGGGATTAAAGGTGTGTGCCACCAGTACCCAAAGTCTCACAATTTTAAGGGAAAAAAAATTATCTTTTTTTAAAGTTCTTCATAGGCTACCAACTACATATAAAAGCAAATAAAGATAGTTTCAGAAATGCAAGAACTCAAATAGCGGAACTTATGTTTCACAAAGAAGACAGTTTGATTAAACTAACAAGCCAGGAGGAAACAGGAAGCATGTAAGCCACCAGGGGTGGGGGTGGGGGTGGGGGGCACTGGCCCAGGAGTCCTCACCTTTGGAAAAGGTTTTTTTGATATTTTTCCTGCTTTTTTTATTAGATGATGATGTGTTTCATCCAATTGATACATGTATAGAATGGATAGAATATATGCAAACATACACATAAATATTTTGTCTCTATCATTGCCTTTGTTAGAAGGAAGTGAGAGGATTTATTGTACTTCATTTTCTGACTTTTCAAAATGACTGTTTATCTCAGCAGTTAGGTTTTAGTTCTCAAGAACTTCTTTTTATTTTATTCCCATAACATGGTGATACTGAAACATGCATGCACATGCTTTTCAATTGCTGTGAAGATCATTTTGTTTTATTTAAGTTATTTTTTGTTCTGTGAGTCATCTAGTTTACTACTTCCTCCGTCCCTTCCCTCTCTTCCTCCCCTCCTTTCCCTTGCCTCTCCTTTCCCGCTTCCCTTCCTCTCCCCTTGCTTCCTGTCTTTATTTCATCCATGCTCAGTGTATGCAGTTCAAGTTTGGTTTTGCACCAGAGTCAGTGTTGTTATGTCTTCATCCTCTTGCATATCTGTGTTCGCCACATACCCCATCTGCTTTTATACTTTCAAATCCAGGAGTTTAAATGACTATCATTAAAAAAAAAATCTATTTTTTGTTTTATATATATGAGTGTTCTGCATACATGTGAATCCCTGTGGAGGTCCGAAGAGGGAGTGAGTTCTCTTGAAACTGGAGTTATAAATGTTTGTTAGCTTTTATGTAGGTGCCAGGAACTGAACTCAGGTCTTTGGAAGATCAAAGACCGCTGTAAACCACTGAGCCTCCAGCTACACAGAAGTACTCTGAACAGTGAGCTGTTCACCTCTTACAGGTGAACACATGTATTCTAGGATCCTTCTAGCCATTCTTCTTCTCCTTGGAGAAATCTCACTAGAATCACACAGTTGGGTTTGTACAAGAACGCTGTTAAGGCAGAAGATGAGAAGCAGACTTACGTGCTGAAGAACACTAGTCCTTGCAGGGGTCCTGTGGGGTCTCCAGTCTCTATAAGGTATTTGTCGACTAGTTGAACTTTATTATAGTGCCTAGTACCCGCTGTGCAGATAATTACCAGGTAAATTTTGCATCTTAAAACATAGGCAACATTCAGCTTGTTTTATTAGAGAACCTTTTAGAATCTGTTTTTACCTGAATGAAGTGTTTCTATGATGCTAGACTGGTTAGGGATATGGGGCCAGTGGACAGGAAATTCTAAACTGAAGAGCCTAGAAGCTAACGTGTGTGTGCTTTTTCCTGGAGGCTTGTGGTAGATTTATTATTTTGTAAAGGAAATAATTAGAAAGTCCAGTTTTTTTTAAAATCATATCTTTAGAATTGCAAAGGATGCATCAAGACAGTCTTACATGGTAAATTCTGTTAGGTTTATGACAATGATACTTGGTTTTTTTCAGGCCCACTGTGAGACTTTTTGTAGATACTGTGACACAGTATTTACACAGTACCTGTTATATGTCAGGTACTTTTCTAAATATTTTACATTATGTTTCAATATTTAGTTGTCATAAGATTCACCAGCTATGAGATAAGTATTGTGGTTGATCTCTTTTYCAAAGGAAAAATGGAGTCAATAAGAAGTAAAAGTAGGTTTGGAGGACAGAAAATACCTGTCTTGTAAATTGAGCTATAGTTGTCAAAAACATGGAATCTAGACCAGTGCTGTGCAGTTACTGTGTTTTAACTTCTTTGTGATTTAGTGTCTACTGAGTGCAGTGAGATTACTTCATTGAATGTTTTTAAAGATAACACCCAAATGACTGAGCTTTCAGAGCAGCTTCTGGCCCAGTGAAGCCTGCTCATACTCACTGGCATTGTCAACACCTTACCATCCCTTGTGGACTTCAGGAAGTGTTGTTATCTCATGAGTGTACCTGTTAGATGGGTTTCTATAGAGATGTGCAGAGAACTACGGGCCCAAGGACTCTAGCACTTACCAGTAGACTGAATTAAGGAAGAAGACGTTATATTTGTAGGCACAGTAAGAATATATTCTGTAAAATCAGGCATTGGCTATTCAAAAATGACTGAAGATCCCACTAGCCTTAGAGTTAATGCTTTGAAAAAAAGAATTAATGCTTTGTTCATAGTAGCTTTGATTTGGGATTTAAAGCATTTAAAATGTATTTACCATATTGATATTAGTTATGGCCTTTCTTTTTTTTTTTAATCTGTAATTTTTGTTTTATTTTCTATATTCTTTGTTTACATTCCAAAGGCTTTCCCCTTTCCCAGTTCCCGCCTCACCATATGTCCCATAAGTCCTCTTCCCTCCGCCCATTTCCCAATC
>BDUI01000475.1:53738-66804 GCA_002335545.1 Apodemus speciosus | reverse complement strand
GGCCTGCGCTGCCACCACCGCGCGGCTCACTTTGTGATTTCTTTATTGTTTCTACTTCTGTTTTTAGATCCTGGATGGTTTTGTTCAGTTCCTACACTCAATTGTGTTTTCCTTTAATTCTTTAAGGGATTTTTGTGTTTCCTCTTTAAGGGCTTCTGCCTGTTGACCCATGTTCTCCTGTATTTYTTTAAGGGAGTTATTTAAGTCTTTCTTGAAGCCCTCTATCAGCGTCATGAGATACGATTTTAAGTCCAACTCTTGCTTTTCTGGTGTGTTGGGGTATCCGGGACTTGCTGTGGTAGGAGAACTGGGTCCTGATGTTGCCAAGTAGCCTTGGTTTCTGTTGGTATGGTTCTTGTGCTTGCATTTTGCCATCTGGTTATCTCTGGTGCTAGTTGGTCTTGCTGTTTCTGGCTGAAGCTTGTCCCTCCTGTGGGCCTGTAAGTCTGTGTCTGTTGTGGCAGACCAACTCTCTTCTGGCAGGGTCTGTGCATAGAAGGCTGTGGAGCTGCCTGTCTCCCAGGTGCAAATGGCAGCCTGAAGACCTCTGTCCCAGCTGCTCCATGTATGTCTGCTCCATGCGCTCCTAGCTCTTACCCTCCAGAAAGAAGGTGGAGATCTCACCTCTGTGCTCAGAAATGAAAGCACTGCTGGGAGATCACTCTCTCCTGGCTGTGGAGGTGCCTGGCTACCCTGTGCAAAATGCTTGCTCTTGTTAAATTTACTGTTTAGTTAGTTGGTTTTTCTGCTAACAATTGGAGTGATCATGTGGCTTTTCCATCATTCTGTTGATAGTATATTACATCTTGCAAATTTTGTATGTTGTACCCTCTTTATGTTTGAAAAATAAATTTTATTTGATCATGTTACATAAAATCCTTTCAACATCCTGCTTATTTGCATTTGCCAGTATTTTATTAAGGATTTGCACTAGTGCGCACACAAGGATACTGTTCTGTACTATTCTTACAGCGTCCTTTTCCATCTCTAGTCTCAGGATAATATGTTATCAAAATATGTTTTCTTAGTGTGCCTCCCTTTTTCTGATTTTTAGACAGGCTTGCAAAGTTGAGTCAAGGATTTTTTTCTTCCCTTCCTTCTTGTAGTATAGGTTGTGTATTCCAAGAAAACATTCATATAGTTGACTCCAAAATGCCTACTAGTGATCTGGACTGGAGGTGTAGCTTAGCCTATTCATGTACAGAATATGTGAGTCTCAGGGCATCTCCTGAGTCGCTGTACCCTTAACATGCTAGAAGCATTAAACTAAAAGCTGTCTCTCAGATATTCCTGGATATTCAGAAAGCCTCATGGCCCTCCTCCAGGTATCTGCCTAGTTTCCTTGTGGCAGTTGTCACAGACCTGTTTTCTTGTTTTACCACCTGTTTCCTGTCAGTCTACCTTCCTCTGTAACTCAGCCATTTATGCTTGATTCGATTATATAGGCATAGGTAAGTTACATGTCACGAGATGGTCTGAGCAACCACATGTCTAAAGACAAGATTTTTTCTTCTAGTGACTGTTTCCTATTGTGTAATTGTTCAGGTCCCCACCAAAATTCACTTCATTAGTATGAAAGAGTAAAATCATAATTTTGAAAATGGAGCTACAGATGTAGTTTATCTGATAGAGTGCTTGCCCTCACGTATGAAGCCCGGAGTTTGATTTCAAGCACCACATAAACTGGGTACAATGATAAATCCCTGTTAGCCCCAAACTGGGGTGGTGCAGGTAGGAGGGCCAGAAGTTTACTGTCTCAGCAGCTAGATAGCAAGTTTGAGGTGACCTTGAGCTACATGAGATTGTGTGTGTGTGTGTGTGTGTATGTATGTATGTATGTGTGTGTGTATATGCATGTATGTATGTATGTATGTGTGTGTATGTATGTGTGTGTGTATGTATGTATGTATGTATGTATGTGTGTGTGTGTATGTATGTATGTGTGTGTGTGTATGTATGTATGTATGTATGTATGTATGTATGTGTGTGTGTGTTCGTCCCCCTTTCATCTCTTTTGTTTAGCAAATTACAAGGAATTTAGAAATTCTTTTCTAATAACAGGAACCTGGAAAGAAGATCAAATACTTACTTGTTATTATTTTAGAATATAAGGCTACACTATGAGATTATTTTAAAGGTAAATGACATAATCAGTGGAAAAAAATTGTAGTGGCCCAAAGGGCAATCATGAGTTCTAGTCAAGGTGAGTCTTAGGATATGCATTTTTACTATGTTGCATCACAGACAATTTTAAAGGAATTTATGATCTTTCATTCTTAAGTAAATTATATAATAATGGAACGAAGGCATTGTGTAGAGGGCATTGTAATCCTTGATCTTTTTTTGTAGAGGTTTAACGGCTGTTAAGTACTTGTTCTTGGTGGTGGCCCATGCCTTTAATCCCAGCATTCCGGAGGCAGAGGCAGGCTGAATTTGATCACTGAATTTGAGGCCAGCCTGGTCTTTAGAGCCAAATCTAGGCTAGCTAGGGCTATACAGGGAAACCTTTTCTCGAAACACACACACACACACACACAAACACANACACACACACACACACACGCACACACACAAAGACATACATACACACACAAAAAGAAAGAAGTACTTGTTACTGATATTCTGTGACTTCATCTAACATTGTATTTCAACATGGTTTTTAATATTCTTTTCCAGTTAACAGAAGATGAAATTGCAACTATTCTAAAATCCACGTTGAAAGGATTAGAATATTTGCATTTCATGAGGAAAATACACAGAGATATAAAAGCTGGGAATATTCTCCTCAATACAGAAGGACATGCAAAGCTTGCAGATTTCGGAGTGGCTGGCCAGTTAACTGTAAGTTGATTTTAGTCATTTGTATGTATTTTGACCATTTTTCAGGGCTGACTGACTGACAGTTAGGGGTGTGTGGAAGGAAGGTGGCTTTGTTACTCTGATGCAGAAGAAGCCATATTTGAGTCTGTTTACCATGCGAGGGTCACTGAGTACACTTACCATCAAAATGCTCACAGTGATGAAAGGGGCACAGAATGGAATCTCTTCGCACGTTGGCTTGTTGCTTTTATTGCTATCAACCTATCATGGTAATGAGTTAAGAACTCTTGGTAGTTTACAATTTGAGTTCCTAAAATWTGTCATGTCATAACTAGTTGAAACATTTGTAAAATAGTCAGTTTTGAATAGAATCTGTTTTTAGCAAGTCACATATTTTAATGAATATGTTGTTATACTTTTTTGCTTTGTGTTTTTGTATAGTATTTATGCTTATGTAACCTCATTGCAGGATACAATGGCAAAACGCAATACTGTAATAGGAACCCCATTTTGGATGGCTCCTGAGGTAATTCAAGAAATAGGCTACAACTGCGTGGCTGACATCTGGTCCCTTGGCATCACTTCTATAGAAATGGCAGAAGGAAAACCTCCTTATGCTGATATACATCCAATGAGGGTAAGAAATGAAAAATATATTTTACTAAAAGCATTGGTTTTGAGTTTTGCAGTTTTGTAATGATAGAACAAAGACAAAGGGAATTTAGATTCTGTGCAAAAGGAGTAGATCCTTAAAGATGAGTAACTTAATATTTGACCATTTTTCACTGAACGGTGAATTGTGAGGAAAGAGCTGGCAGCTGATTATCTGTACAAGTGCTATTCTCTTCCACCAAAGCACTGCCTCAGATTTCTTGTTTTTTAGCTCATTACTTTCCAAAGGTTACTAAAAAACGTTTAAGAAATTTGTCCTTACAGTCCTCAGTTCCTACCTTTCTATGCCTTTTCTTTCTTCCTCCTATGTTCTTTAAACTGATATTAAAAGTATTTATTTACGGTTGATTTAAATAATATACTTGCTTTTAATCACAGTCACCTGCCTCTGATTCCGTGGTAATTTTTGCATTTGAAGTATATATCTTGCATATTAAAGTTTAGTTTGTTGTTTTTAGGGTTTGTAATGACACAGTTTTTAGGTTATGGTAATATGTGACTTTCTGGTACACACACACACACACACACACACACACACACACACACACACAGCCATTTGGTGGCAGTAGTTGCCTTAGGAAGGCTATAGGATAAAGGGAGTGAGTTTCCATGCTTATCGATGGAGTAGATACGGTGATGTGGAGAGGCAAGTGAAGTGAAGAGATGAAGGAAAGAGGGAATTCTTTTGAATATCTAATGAGAATAAATTGGAATTATGTTTACTGTTATAAAGCTGTTATGATGGTACAGATAAGTACAGCGCTGAAAATATTTAAAAATCTAATTGACATATTGAAGGACAATTATTTTAGTGGTACAGTTGTACTATATTTATATTATCTTTGTACATGTAAACTCCTCTGGCAATATTTAAAGGTAAAAATAACATAACATTTATTTAGAAAGAACATGAGAAGTAACAAAGTCAGCCCAGGACCAGTCCTGGTCCTTCTCTGAGCGTCAGGTGCCCCTGTGCTTTGGCAGGTGTTCATGGGATGACTCTCTAATGAAATGTCATTAAGTGTCAAGAAAAGGTTTATAGTTCATCTCCAACATCCTAGCTCAGAGGTGAGCCTTACATTGCAGCTATTCTGTTTCTACCCTTTGGAAATCTTTTCCAAACAACTGGTTTAGCACATTAAATTTGGCCATGTTAAAGCCTCTCTACCAGATTTAAAGGAATTGTAGTATGTGACCCCTGCTTTAATGATCTTAAGATTCACTTGAGTTTGAACTCATGCTTATAAGATAGTAAAAAAATATTAGAAGACAGTATTTCTCTTTTAAAAATCCTTTAGATACACTCTATCACAAACATCTTCCTAGGCTGCTGTCTTAGTCACTGTTCTGTTGCTGTGAGGAGACACCAGGGCAACTCTTAGAAAGGAAGAGCTTTAAGTCCAGTTCAGAGGTTCAGTTTATCATCATCATGGTGGGAGCATGGCAGTGTGCTGGAGAGGGAACTGGCGTTCTGTATCTGGAGTGGCAGGCAGCGGGAAGACATATCGACCATAGGCTTGGCTTGCGCTTCTGAGACCTCAAAGCTTGTGCTCTAGTGACACATTTCCTCTAACAAAGCTACACCTACTCCAACAAGACCATTCCTCTTAAGTACGTCACTCCCTGTGGACCTATGGGGCCATTTTTATTGAAACCACTACAAATGCCTTGCTCTCTTTTTCTATCATTTTAACTCCTGCTGGGCTTTCAAGTCCCAACTCAGGTTTTGTTTGTTTGTTTAATGTGCATGGTGTTTTCCCTGTATGTCTGGTGTGTGTGTTTTTGTATGTCTGGTGTGTGTGTTGCCCACAGAGGCTAGTCCAACGTATCAGATCCCGACTTTGGAGGCATAGATAGTTGGGAGCTTCCATGTGGGTGCTGGGAACCAAACCTGGGTCCTCAGGAGGAGCAGCCAGTACTAGCCCATATCTCCATCCCTCAGATGTTATTAGAAGTATGAGGTCTTCCTCTCCAACTGCAGGCTATATAGATTTCTGTTTTTCTCTAATAATTTGCATACTTTCTTTGGCTAGTGACCTTGAGCATTCCCAAATGTAATACGTTGTAGTTGGAGTTTACAATCTTAATAAGCCCATATAAAAGACACACAACCCAGATATTTTATTTATAAGCCAAATGCCTAGATTGGGCAGATCTAGGACTATGCTAACTTATTCTCCAGCCATAAAGCCCCTTGTTACTTGCTGTTTCTCCTGGCCATATGGTTCTGGCCCATCGTAGTTTCCTCTTTCTCCCTCTTTCTTTTTTCAGCATCTCTACCTGGAACCTCTTCTAGACCCTCCCATCCCCCTTTTCTCCCTCCACTGCCCAATCATAGGCTCTAGCCTGTTATTGACCAGTTAACTTGGGGGAAAGGTTCACATGACATCACTTGAGTATGTGAGTATGTTGGATCAAACACATCTTGAGGAACCAGTATTTTGCATTAGAATACAAGCAGCATCAGATCAGTCCACTACAATATGGTTTTAAATTGCTATGAAAATAGTCCTGAATCTTTCATGTGAGTGAGCTGTTTCACAACTTGAGTACCAAAGTGCATGTGTTGAGAAACAGCTAAATCGTGCAGAGGATAGATTTTCAAAACCTCCTAGCTTGAAAGGACTCTTGCTTTCCTTGAAATGACCATATTTATTTGATTCTTGGTTTTCCATCAGACCTTTGAAAACAGAGTTGTCTTTGCTTTGATTGCAAGTCAGTGCTTTTCCTTGGACTAATGATTACATGAAACACAAGAAGTGCTTTATGTATTTTGCCATTTGTAACATAGAATATGAAACTTTTGTTCAGTGTGGGTAGTTAATGAAGCTAATAATGAAATAATAAAATTAGTCATCTGCACAGTCTCATATAGTTATCAGTGTGTGTGTGTGTGTGTGTGTGTGTGTGTGTGTCTGTATCTGTGTCTGTGTTTGTGTCTGTGAGTGTTGGGGGGTAGGTAAGATAAAAGAACCTTCTGAGAGTGAAAAAACGTCCCTAACTAGAATTGTACAGTGAAAAAGTCATATTTGATATTGTTAAAATATAGGTAGCTTAGATGAATCCTTTAAATAAAGGGGTAACATTATTTTTAATCATATTTGTTAATTTTAAATACATTTGTTAATATGACTTAACCCGTCAGTAGCAAAACCAAGATTTGAACTCAGGGGTCAAACTTAGGTCATTCTCTAGGCTGTAATTGCCCTGAACAGTTTAGCCATCTTGTGCCCTTTGGCCATTCTTAATAGGTTTATGGCCTTACCAACCACATGTAATAAGCTCACTATTTCTTAGGAGTTCTGGTTTCCCAGACTGATCTGGAATCAGATTTTTGTAGCCATTTTCTTAGATACATAGTGGGTTTTTTGTCTGCAAATTAGCTGTGATGGCCCCTCTATGTGCACTTCACAGAGTTGTTAGATTTAAATGAGATATCTGAGAAATGCAGCCATATGTTAAAGAAAGTAGAATTGTTATATACCATTCTGCAGTATTTTTTAGTTTTTATGAATGATTCAAGTTCTTTTTACTGATTCCTCTTTAATGCTAGTCACAGTTCTTCCTTAGGAAAATTTTTGTGGTTTTTTTTTTTTGTTTTTGTTTGTTTTTTTCGAGACAGGGTTTCTCTGTGTAGCCCTGGCTGTCCTGGAACTTACTCTGTAGACCAGGCTGGCCTCGAACTCAGAAATCCACCTGCCTCTGCCTCCCAAGTGCTGGGATTAAAGGCGTGCACCACCACCGCCCGGCCTTAGGAAACTTTTTGCTGTAGGAAAAGCATTGTGTGCCATCCTCTGACTCTGTGCGGTTGTCCATTAGGACAGTGGAGGGGTCAGGACCTTCATAGTGCCCAAGGGACTGCTCTGCTCGGGTGGCTTCTGCAGTGGCTACTGGAAATAATATGGAAGTAATATGGAAATAATGGACCATGCAGACAGAGATAGATTTGTCTTTCTAGTGGTGATAAATGGAGGTTTTTTACAAAATATGTATGTTTATGTCTATGACCTTACATGTTTGTTTGTGTGCTACCACAGTGATTGAGTAAGAGTGTGTGTGTATATGTGTGTGCACACGTGCACACGTGTGCGTGCAGGTGTGTGTGCGCATATCTGTGTGTGTGTGCACCCGTGCACACGTGTGCATGCATGTGTGTGCGCATATCTCTGTGTGTGTGTGTGTGTGTGTGTGTCTGTGAGTATGTGTGTGTGTAGGCCAGAGAATAAAGAGAAGAACCTTGGCTGTTGCACTTTGCCTTTTGTCCAGTTTGAGGTAGCCTGCTGTTCACAACTGCTTACCCGAGGCTAGCTGGTCCACAGCTTCCAGGGATTCCCATGTGTCTGCCCCTCATCTCCGTAGAAGGTGCTCTAATTGGCTGTACATGGTGCACTGGCTGGTTTCGTGTGTTAACTTGATACAAGCTAAAGTCATCAGAGAGGAAGAAGCTTCAGTTGAGGACATGGCTTCCATGAGAGAGAGCTGTACGGCAGTTTCTCAGTTGGTGATCAGTGGGGGACGGCATAGCCCATGGCGGGTGGTGCCATCCCTGGCCTGATGGTCATGGGTTTTATAAGAATAAAGGCTGTGCAATCCACTAAGCAGCACCTGCCCATGGCCTCTGCATAGCTCCTGTCTCCAGGTTCCTGTCCTGACTTCCTTCAGTGATGAACAGCAATATGGAAGTATAAGCCAAATACCCCCCCCCCCAACTTTCTATTTGGTCATAGTGTTTCTTCTTAGCAGTAGAAACCCTGACTATTACATATGGGTTCCTGGGGTTCATGTCTTCATGCTTGGGTGGCAAGTGTCTTGCCCATCTCCCAGCCTAGGGTTTTCTTTTCCTTGCCTTTCATTTGACCATTGACTAGCCCAGTTATGGAAACCATGACTGACAGTGTCAATGAGCATTTCTTTAGCAGAGAATTCAACCAGTCAGGCCCTTTAAATATTAGTGTTTGGATAGATGTGTATTTTTATAGATAGTTTTTAAAAATAACTTCGTATTTTTTGATTTGTTTGAGTTAGGCACACAATTCCTGTGTGAAAGTCAGAGGACAGTTTGACTCTCTGTCTCCACTGGTGGATCTTGAGATCGAATGAGGTTGTCGACCTTAGATATCTTTACCTGCTGAGCTGTCTCACTGACCCCAATTATACCTCTGACCAAATGAAAATAGGAGTGCCTGGAGACAAGGGCTGCTTTATCTAGAGTGATTGAGAGCTGTGTGCTCACTAGTAAAAATACGACTTTCAAAAAGATTGATGATTTTCTTGCTATTTGCTTGATCTCAGTGTGTAATAATTGTGAGTTTTAATCTGAAATATGTGTGTATATGTTATATAGACATATTGTGTGAACATGGCACCCATTGTCTCCCCTCCTCTCCTCGTGTTATTATTTTAACTTCTGAAAAGTCTAGATTAATAAGTCTAGTTAGTATTAGAGGTCTTCAGTTAGCTGTTTAAAGTGTGTCCTTTTCTTGCTGGGTGTGGTAGCACACACCTTTAACCTGAGCACCCTGGAGGCCAGCCTGGTCTATCTGTGGACACAAACCCAATACCTCTTCCTCTGAGTTCTCCCATCATAGCATCTACGATGTGTCTAGCAGCTTTTCTGTGAGGCAGTTGTCTTGTGTTTCCTGCTGGATCTTAGTTTTAAAGGAACTGTGCCACACATGTTTTCTGGATTGACCCTGACACAGTGACCTATGTATAAAAATATTCAGAATCAAATGTTTGCTATGCGAATGTTAGCCTGGTTCCCTTCTCCATCTTGAAGATTCTTGTATGGTGTTAGCGTGAAACACGGGGAGCTCAGGTTCTTCTTTCTTACAAAATTAAATCTTCTACTTACAACTTAGGGCCAGGGAAATAAACATAAACCTTGACATTAAATGCTAATAAAGTGTAGCTTAAACACCCTTCTTTTCCCTGTAGCCTGCCTTTCAGCCTTTTATTTAGCACAATCTACTTAAATTTTAAATTGATATGCTTTTCTTGAGTATTTTAGATCTGTCCCCTTAATGAAGAAAATCAAAATGAGAGTATTGCCATTCTCTAGTTCTGACCCGTGGACACAGCAGGAGAGTTGTTAGATCATGTGGTAGATTTCTGTCTGCCAAAAAGCAGCTGTGTGTTAGTATGCTGATCATCACAGATACTATTGCATTCTCAGTTACAGTGATGTTCAGTGGGGAGAGCTAAGGTATCAGTTGTTACAGAAAACATACAAGGTCAGTGAATTTGTGGCTTGGAAATTGGTGTGTCAACTGGTATTGTCTGTAATTTCAAGTACATGACACTTGAAAATATATAATATTTTTCATAAGAAGTAGGCTTTCTATCTTTCTATCATGTTTGATTTTTGGAATTATATTTACACACACACACACACACACCACAACAGACAAGACATAATTAAATGCATCTTGCAACTAAATGTCCTCAGAAAAAATTGTTTACTGTCTTAGAGAACTGTATATTGCTTATGTTTGTGCAGATTGTGTGTGTTGGTGTTTAGTTTTCAGTGTAACTTTTACATGACTAGAACCTTCTTCATTACAGATTGGCTTGTATAAATAGCATAATTGTACAAAGTTGAGCTATGTAGTGAAATGCAAGGAATACATGATAAAGGTGGTTTTGTAAGCATCATAGTGACATATACTACAAATCACCGTTTTCATTGGAAGGTTTGTGCATCTCTTAAATTCTGTAATCAAATAAATGATATTAAAGAAAGAAGTAATATAATATAACAATTGTGGCTTATATTGAGCATATGTTCTTGTTAATAAGTTTCATTATGATCTTTAAGGACTTGTATTTAGTTAGTACATTTTGGTTCATTTGATACTTTCAGGTTTCCTTAATTTTTATTAGCAAGTTGTTACAGTGGTTAACAAGAAATACACAGATTTAGGCTGCAATAGTTTTCCCAGGGTTATATGATCCGACTTCACAAGCTTCTTGCACACATGTAGACGCTTTTCTATTTTGCTTTAGCTGTGACATACAATTGATATAGGCAAGCATGAAAGCTTGGGCAAATTTTCCTTGCTTTTTCTGGATCTTACTCAGGTTCTGTGGTATTTATGTAAAGAACAGTTTCGTTACTTGGGAGTGCATGTTGGAATCACCACGTGCACTGTTTGCTGTAGGCCGTTGGCACCGCCACAAAGGTAAGATATTGCCAGCAGGCCGTTTCCTCGTYGGCTGCATTTACAATTTAATAGAAATATTACATGACTTTTAAAACAAGTGTTTTGGCAGGGAGGAAATGGCAGATTCCATACAAACAAGCATAGCTTCCTATTCTTAACCACACTACAGCTACTCAAAAAATTGTAGTTGGTTTTAAGTTTGGGGTTCAGGGGTAGAATGGGGAGTCAGATTGAAATAGGAATACATTGATGTTTACTATAAATAGTTATGTGTTTTTACTGCTGGATTTTATTACTGTTTAGTTTCAGCCATTGACAACTAATATATTTATGCATCACAGCTCAGATAATTTTAATGCAATTTAGGAATAACTGGATTTTGCTTCTTTGAAAAGGCCAGGATCACAGATAGATCCGAGATGGTAACACTGCTTTTTATAGTTTTGTTTCTTAGCTTTGGCCTTGCTATATGATTGGTCTTCATGACGTTGTCTAAGCATTACCTTTGTTTGTTTTAAATTGTGATTTTTGTGTCATGAATGACAGCAAAAATATTTGGGTGACTTGTTCACACTGACATCAAACCTGATATTTTTGTCACAGCCTTTGGTCAGTCTGCTTTAGGTTTCATATTTGAAACTTGAAATGTCATATTTACTGTTTTTATTTGGAAGTATAATTCTTTTACTTCCACGGTCCACTGGCTCTTGAAGCACTTGCAGTTTTGAGTAAAACTGCTGTCATTAGTTGTAAAGGATTGATACTTTTGGAAACTGCCCACAGGGAAGAAATTGTGCTTTACATTTTGACATTTCTGCGGCTACATTCTTTTCTAGTCTACACTCTCCTTTGTGGGAGGAGGAGGGCGACTTACTCACTCCGCTTGCCTTTTCCTTTCTTAGTGCTCCTGACTTCTTAGCCAACTGCCTGGCCGCTGCAGCGTGCCACACTGCGTGAGCTGTGCTAGACTGCCATTGGGTGTGTCCTTACAGACATCTTAGCACGGGCTTTTGTTATTTTCCATGTTTCAGTTGTTGGTAATGGACATATGGACATCATATGTTCCATGGAATACTGTACGAAGCCAGTCTGAACTGTTTCCATTTGCCTCAAGTTCAATCACGGTATTTATTTTTCCCTGGCTCTTACCCATAGTATCCATACCGTCTGCTTAGCCTGTGTCCCTGCTTCCGCGGGCCCTGTTTCGTCTGATCGCCTCCATTTTTTAACAGTACGTAATTGCCTTTTCCCTGGAGCTCCCTTGGCATGGCACTGATTGTTGTTCATAGACGACGACGAGCCAGAGATCCGTTGGATAACAGATATTCAGGTGCACAAGAGTATGATAATCAGTTTGTCTCTCTGTTTACACACAAGGTGAGTTTCATCTATTCTCCTGGACTAGGATTGAATATTCTAGTGAAAAAGTTAAGAGAGTGACAGTGTAGACAGCACTACTTACCTTTTAGTATCCATAGTAATCGCTGTGTAATATCTTAGTTCATTTGTAAGCAAATCAAGTTACAGTTTTAGTCCTGTATTTTGAAGATGAAATCCTCAAGTTCTTTCATAGGCATGAGGAAATATGGCTCTGATGATTTATTGCAGTGTCCTCTCTCTCTCTCTGTCTTTAGGAAGCCAGTTCTAATTCTTTGCAGATCATGAATAGAGGAGTTGCCATACTCTTAGAACTTTCAGTGAGCCAACTGGTATTGTTAGGAGGAAGCTGTAGCTTCAGGCTTCTGGGCCTGCTGTCAGGTGTCCAGGTATTCATTCATTCAGCGAACACTAAGTACCTACTGTCTACTAGGGACTGTTACATATCCTGAGGATACAGAAATGGAAGAAAAACACAAAACCTGTCTGTATTGGTTTTGTATACTGAAGGGGAAAGAGAATGCAGAAGAGAAATAAAGCATGTCTATTACATGGTAATAGGAAAGAAACAAAGGAATAAAATAGGAAATCATAAGTCACAGAGAATGTTCTGTGCATTGTGTTGTATTTTTAGCCAATACCTCATCAGAAAGTGATACTTGAATAAAAATCCAAGGAGATTTAGACTGAGGATAGGATACTTCAAGCAGAGGTAACAGTTTTACATTTAGCTATATTGAAGTGAGGTGCTTTTTTTGACTCCTGGTATGTGTCACAGGGCTGTGAAGGTTACATATCAGTACTTAGACTTTTATTTTGAATGAGGGTAAAATATGTAGACTCCTTAGGAGGTTTTCACATAGACTAAGAAAGGGCTAGTTGATAAGAATGGCAGTAGCAATGAAATAGCCATTAGTTTTATTTAATTTTAAATAATAAAAAACTGAGTGGCTTAACTAAAATATTTTCATATAAAGTCTGTATTTAAGGCCAAGCCTTTGAAAGAACATTTCTTTGTAGCAGAGGAGAACAAC